>CM076579.1:556525726-556552610 GCA_034641835.2 Pinus albicaulis | reverse complement strand
CAGGCAACTTATATTTCATTGTTGAAGGTGAAGGCATTCACTAATTGGCGTCTTGGAATAACTTCTACAATTTTAAAATCTCCTATCTATGACACTTGATTACACAAATCCCTACAATATGTCTGGGATTTATTTAAGATATATAGATTCCTGGGAGACCACACTATTACCCACATGAGTACATTTCTATTGCAAAATAATGTTCACAATAGAGGACTTCAAACAGAGAAAACAGTAGTATTTTTTTGGTCTAATTTCTATGTTACAGTGGGGTTCAGATTAAAAGTTTTGGAACATAACAACGAGCCCTGATATTGCATATGTCTTCGGCAATGTTAGTCAAATCTTAAGTAGTTATAGATTGTAATTTTCAGGTGTGAGTCCTGATATCACATATGCTATCAGTAATGTAATTAAATTCTTGAGATGTCCTAATTCGCAATAATCAACAGCAATTTAGCACATTTTCAAGCATTTTATGTCAAACGGACTTCAGCATCACATCAGTGGGAGTTTGGACGATGCATTGCAGCTAATCAGATACTGTGATGTGGATGGGCAAGAGATTTTGATGTCATGGGCCTACATGAGATTACTGCTTCAAATAGGAGGGTGGAATCGTCTCATAGGCCAGTAGGAAGCAGTCCAATATTTCTCTTTTGAGTGCGGAAGCAGAGTACCTAGCAGCTTTTTATGAAATCAAACAGCTAGTCTGATCAAGAAAGTTGATTGCAGATTTTGAAACGGGACAGTTGAGTCCCACAGTTTTTAGATGTGATAGCCAGAGCTGCATTGCCATGACAATCCACTTAGTTCACCAACAAGTGGAGAAGCAAAATGCACAGATGGAATTTTGTGAGATTGGGTCAATTTTAGACAATGCATGAGTGAAAGCTTTTCAGAGGGACAAATTGCAATATTGCAAAGGTGGCTTCGGATTGAACTACAATATTGCCTGAGTTCAGATAAATGTTTGACTGAGTGGGAGTCTTAAGTAATTCAAACTAAAACATTTACGTTTCAAGGGTGCCTTCATTTGTTTTCTTGGCCATGTTTTTGTCTGTGTTAAGAACCCACATAGATGATTGGATCCGCATGAGCATAGATAGGCAAGGCATGCGCAATGTTTGATTGTGGATGCGGGATAATAATATATGCAAAATAAACTGCTGCAGGCCAATATCTTTGCCGCGTATAATCTGTGAGTCTTGTGAATTTTAACACCACACACACAAAATACAAACTGCTGAAACTTAGACAATATACATAACAGGTAACAAACTTTAATCAAGTAACAGCAACACGAAAAGTGCAACCAAACAATTGACAAATCAAAAAGGATGGAAATAAGGAACAAAATTATGTTTCTCTGGTCCGTCGCTCTGTGGTAGCTATCGAGACAGAGGACCGTCACCTTAACGGCCCTGGTTCAAACCCTGGAGAGTATAAAAGCCCTTGATTATAAGTTAGCCAAGTTCGAGAGGTTAGATGCAGCATTGATTCAAATTAAATAGAAAAATAAATAAGAGTTTACATTTCTGCTTGCTTCTCGACCCTGCAAATGAACTATGAAAGACATGAAAGCAAACAAAGTTTCTTTCAAAAATATGGATATTTATAATTTTTGCACCTCTCGGTGCAAATGCTAGTTAATATTATTCAGAATTGTTTGGGACTTTCACATTCACGCCACTTCCACACGCAAGATTGCGGGGAACTTCCATATGAACGGAAAGACCTCTAAGAAAAGGAAAAGAGAGCCATTTATAACCAGCAGAATGCCCCGGTTTCAAACCTAAGGAACCTCCATGGACAAAATTATTGCGAGAACCCTAAACTGTAATAATATTCATAGTGATTGAATTACTTACCACAGTATCGAAGGCCTTGTAGACGGTCCCATAAGTACCCTGCCCAAGGGTGATACCTTTGCGGTACCGTTGAGAGGGATCGAGTGGCTTCAGAGGAGGATAGGGAGGAGGAACACTGGAGCCTTTGCTGTTATCAGAATTATCTACGCTGTCTGTACCCTCGGGTAGTTCCGCGTTCAAGTCTGCCGGGTATTGGTTCAAGTCCATAGTTCCTGATCACTTGGTACGCGTGGCTAAATCAATGCCTGTGTGTGGGAATGAAGGCGTTTCTTTCCTTCTCTTATGTTTTGACAAGTCACTGAGCACCGAATTTCCTGTGGATTTTGTATAAACCACCAGAGAGTTCCTGCGCCAGTTGGTTATATGTAGGAGTCTTTGGCATTTGACGGCCAAAATGCCCCCAAGGGTTCCTGCGCCAGTTGGTTATATGTAGGAGTCTTTGGCATTTGACGGCCAAAATGCCCCCAAGGGTTCCTGCGCCAGTTGGTTATATGTAGGAGTCTTTGGCATTTGACGGCCAAAATGCCCGTCAGAGGGTCTTTTGCCTGTTTTTTACGTTTAAAACTTTTTCAGAACCGTTTACAGTGATGTTCTATGAAGTTTACGAAACGTATTTTTGCCGGGTTGTTATTTTCTAAAACCGTTATTAATTCTCTAATATTTTATATAAAGTTGTGTTCGGGCCATGTGGAAACTATTCTATCTAGCCTAGCCTTCCTATTGGTAATGTACTTCTTGACTGTTTGTACTTCATAGAAAATAGTCGTCCTATATTACACGCTTTTATATATATATTTATAGGTTTAAAATAAATGTGGGTAAATTATATAAACTTAAGATTTAATGGTTAAGAATATTTATAAATTAAAAAATAAAAATAAAAAAGAATTGATAATTATTTTATTTATTTATTGAAAAAGTGATGTAAGAATATTTTTAATTGTTAGGAATTTAGCTTTTGTGATTCATAAAATTGTGTATAAAATTTTTAGGTGAAAATCACATTCAAGCAGATTTTGTTGATGTGTTTCGAACCACCCAGTGCCCAGTGTGGTTCATGATCAGGACAAGATGAGAAATCTGATTTAGGATTCCACAATGGCTAGTTGGAGTTTCCTATCTATTTAAATTGGGTCCTAGATTAGATTTGTCATCTTGTCCTAATGATGAACCACACTGGCTAGTTCGAAATGCGTCGACAAAATCTCCTTGAATGTGATTTTCATCGAAAAATTTTATACACAATATTTTTAATTATTTTTTCAAACTTTTTAATTTTATAAAATTAGAAACTTTATTTTATTTATTATATTTTTTTTAGTATCTAAATTTATTTCTATGAAAGTAAATTAACAGTGTGAAAAACTATGCATATGTGAATTAGCATTAACTGTGTGAAAAGGCATATATATTTTTAAAATTTTTTTTTTTTTAACTCAAAAACTTTTTTTTGGTTATTTTTGTAATTAGTATGTAAAGACTAGCATTCTCTATTTTTTCCGAGTGGGCTTAATGGTTAAGAACATGTGTTTTTTCCTAAGAGGGCAAATAGTATATATGTCTTCCTAGAATTAGGAGCCTTCCTAGACTTAGCATTCAAATGGTTGCGCGGAGGTGGGTCCCTTGTCCCACAAACAAGGGGATCTCATACACCAATTTGGTGTTTGTTGTGACCTTAAAATTGGATAATAATAATAATAATATATCCAACCCATTGGAAACTAATGTTATGCACTTATTGTGGTGGCAGGTTTCTCCTTCATATGAGATTTGATGGCTGGGAAGTGTTTTCTTTGTTCTCTCTGTGAGTTCTAGATCACCATTTGATATTGGGTGATATTAGGTGATGAATCCATGAGGTGTAGACCAATTAGTTTAGATGAGGTTTAGTCTCAACCACGTCACAAGTTGAAACCTTATAGTGAGGGATTGAGGATGGAAGCCACTTTTGAAGAATTAAAATCCCAAAGGGTGTCCAGACCTTCCAAATCCTCCTCACATGATCCTGGTGATAAGCATCCCATTGTGGGTGGGTTGGTCTTCTGCGATCCAATATATGGGCAGATCTCTATTCTTCCATCTAATAAATAGGTTAGCTCAAGCCAAGGCTAAACGTAACTACAAAAAAAAGTTGGATGGTTGAATCATATGGATTCGCGTGTAATAGTAGTTGGAGCAATTTCATATTGGTTGTCAATAAAAGCTAGGATACTTGCAATATATGAGCACCTCGTGGTCCTGACACCTACCCCTCGAGGGAAGTAAATTGCATACTTAAGCCACGATAAAATCAGATCAAAGTTATTATATGGAAACATGTTGTTATCATTGGTTGTACTTTCATAGATTAGTAATTTAAATTTATCATGAAGACTAAACTTGTTGGTTTGAGTGGGGTTTAGATCACACCATGTTTTAGTTAGTTCAAATTTTATGGTACGAGTTGAGGATGGAAACCATTTTTTGGGGAATTAAATTATCTCAAGAGCATTCAAGTTCAATGGACCTTCACACAATCCTAGTTGCACCTAGAGGAGCTCTCTAACTCAATATGGAAGAGACATTATAATGTTATGTTATGTTATATAAACATTTTGACATAGTTAAATTACCTAAATACTAATAATAATAGACTTAAATATTTGGACTCACTCAGATTAGGTAAAAATAACAATAAAATAATAATAATAACTAAAATTATTAATAATTAAAGCAACCTATATCTATTTGAAATATGGATCTATCAAGCTCCCAAAACGATCAAATATTATCCTATCATATTAACTAAGTACTTCCATCCATTAAACTAAGTGATCGCTACCTATGTTCAACAACAAAAAAATGTTTTCTTTCTCCGAGTTACCTTCTCATATGCTAAAATACTAAATGATAATACAATGATGTGTTATCTCTTATGACATGCTTAGGTAACCAATTATCCAGTCTTTTGGTGAAGACAATATTTGTAGTCTATTTCCAAAGACATCAAGATCATTTGATCACTAACATATCATTATATAATGTAAAAATTATTTGCCTTTACTCTGCTTTATGGTACATTTTAGTTTGAAATTAGTCGATATCATTCTTCACCTAAGCCAACCTACAACAAATAATTCTATGATGTGGAGTTTCTTTACTTCTCATCTACTCCCAGTTAAACCTATTTTTAATTTAAAATCAACTAGTCATTCTTCTCATTTGTTTTAAGTTTAAAAATATAACAATTTTGCCAAAATAAGCCCTATTTCATGGTTGACTATATATAATTTATTTGAACAAAACTTACAAGCAAGTACTTTTAATTTTTGACAATTAATTTTAATTTTGTAGAAATTCTTTCGGTAGTAATCACATGCAAAAGAACGAGGTCGACGCGTTTCGAACCAACATAGTCCTGATGATGAACCACACTGGTTGGTTCGAAACGCGTCGACCTCGTTCTTTTGCATGTGATTACTACCGAAAGAATTTCTACAAATTTATATTATGGATCACAGAAGCTTAGATTCCAAAAATTAATTTTAACTTTATTGTGAATTTGATTATTGAAAAATTTTAATATAGAGGACAGATTTTAAAATATAAAATATGTTATCAATATTAATTATAAAGAAACAATAAGATTTAGAATTCAACAAGCCTACAAGGTAGCGACTACCTGCCGCTTAGTTTAAATATAGTAATGTTGCAATGTGATGTTGGAAATGTCTATGGATAGCTATTACGGCTATTACATGTCGCTTAATGTAATTATAGAGATGTTGCAATTTGAGTTTGAGGATGTTTATGAAGATTTGTTTTGTAATAAAGTATAGTTAAAATACTTTGTACCTAAGTAGACATAGGGGGTCCTATGCTTTTAATTTCTCGTGTAATTATTAGTGATTTTGAATAAAAAGTAAGGAATTGTAAATGTTCTCTGCAGTTAGAGAACATGAGATGAGAAGTTGATAAGTTAGGAAGGTGAAGAGGCAATTTTAGTTGACTCTAAATTTAGGAATTTTTGAGAATCTTAAGAGTTTATTGGGCTGTTATAGGAGGTGAATCGATTCATTCATCTCTAGTATAAAATGTAAGCATTTGTAGTGTAAAAAGAAGGCAGAGAGTTGTGCAAAGGAGACAGAGTAGGAGGCCATCGAATTGAAAATCTGGCCAGAGACAGAGTTCCTGTAAATTGATCCTATTTGTATACATGAAGAATAGGTTCTAAATGTATGTGTGTCCCTTGATCAATTCTTGTACAAGATTGTTTGGTGTTTCAGTGAATTAGGCAATAGGAATTAAGTGTATCCTGTTAGTTTATTGGCAATTTGATGAAATTATCAATGCTATGATTGACTTGAATGATAAAGGTCAAGTGGGAATACTATATACATATATGTGTAGGAATTGACTTCTGAGTCATATGAGTAATGTTGATTTAATCCTGTGTGAAGTTGTCGAATTCTATGGGTGATTATATGGGAGCTCTGTGTTATAAAATGATTGAATTTGCCTGTATTGACTTATCAAACTCCTCGTGAAGATATGGGTAGTTGTCAAGGTTTGTGAGTAGGAAACCATCGGGGCAAAGCATTAGCCGTAATTTGAATTTGTGGTTTGACTGTGTTCTGTGGGTTATTGGAGGAATAGATATTCATGCCGATTCTATGGAATATAATTATTAATTTGTGCATAGAGCTGTGTGAATCGACCATAGAATGGTCGATTTCACAAATTGATTCTTGTGGTGAGGTTTTAAGTCAGTTAAATTGTTTGATCTTGTTCATTTAAAACGTTTGGAAGCTCTGTCTAAAAGGCTTGCCCACATCGAGCCCTATTCTGTGATTGAGATTGATCAATTTGAGTTATAATTTGTTGGGTTATAGTAGAGAGAAGGCTTTTATAATTAATACGCTTGCCTGGACCTGTATTGAGTGCGATTAAATCTCCGTATAAGGGTTCGACAGGACTCGATGGGGTTTCTGGAGAACGCAGCTTGTTAACCGACTCTCTCATTGACAAGATTATACAGTGTAGAGCGTAATGTTTTTCCCATATGCAGCATTCAGATGTGGAGTTAACATTGATTCTGTTGTATATTCATCGTGTGGAAGGTCGATAATCGAGTAGTGTTGAACAAGAAAAGACGGAACCGTGAACGATGGGGCAAATGGAACCGTGATAGCGAAACAGTAAAGGCGGTTCTCGTGGAGAAAATCGGCTGTATCGCGCTGTGCAAAGGTGGTATTTACAATTGTCCAAAAAAACGCGATGACAGTCATCGTTGGACACGTGTCCGGGAGTAGTATTCAGAAATCGGCTTCATCGCGCAATTTTTGAGCATTAAAGCTCAGAGTTTAAAAAAACGCGATAACTGTTCTCGTCGTCCGATCCAGAGTCTTGGTTGATCAACGGCTGACGCATTGTGTGATGCATGAAAGTTAACGAGGTAAGTCTTATGGGTCTAAATGACTGTCGAGCTTTGGTTTAATTCAAATCATTGTATGATGTTGGAAGGATCCTTGGTATGCATTGGGGTTTGATATAATTGGTAATGATACTGTTTAATAGTATGCTGTGGGCCGAGGTTTTATTATAATGTTCCAGTTAATTGAACGGAGATCACAATATAGGTTGAGGCGTGTATATATATATATATATATATATAAGCGTAGTCTAAAGAGGCCGCGTTTTGACCCAAAATCCGGGAACGATTTTCAGAAAATCCGGCAAAGATTTGCCCAGAAACTTGTTTATAGTTGTTAAACATTAGTATTTTGAGTGCCCCGGGGGTTTTTGATAGTGCTGAATCCATTTCCACTAACAAAAATGGATTCCAAGCACTGCAACTCCCTGATTTTTGCAAATTTAGTTGACCGGATTCCGGCGGATTTCTGCCGTCCGGGCCAAAACGCGGCCTCGGTAGACAACTCCATATATATATATATATATATATATATATATATATATAACGTTTATGACACATCTGACTTTACACATGTTCGTGTGGGTTTAATTCTAAGTTAGAAGATTATTGTAATGACTCATCACAATTGAGACCAACGCTATGGAGAACGCAAGGTACTTTAAAACATTATGTTAATGTGCGATAGTTGGCCATAGGGTTATGTTGAAATCGGGTCTCGGACAAGTTATATAACGTGCGTCCAGATAGCATAAGGGGGTTAATTGCCAAATCGAATGATACCATGAGCAGGTTGTAATATGGTTTAGTCAAGGGGTGTGAAGAGAGCCTCCGCATTGAATAACACTTGTTGGTTTTATTTGTATGGTTTCAAATTAGTGATTTGGGGAAACGCAGCTCCGAATATAGATTATAAATTGGGTCGAGAGGTATTGTTACCACCATAAGAGAATTACCTTTTAAAAGATTTCAATCTGAGATTGAAATATAAAAGCTCCACACAATGTTAAAAGTTGCCCAGATTTAGAATTAGTTTATGCACATAGAGAGTGAGATATGTAGCTGAGCAGTTAGCCCGGGCATCAAAAAACTTCAAAAAAATTCAATAAAAACTAGAAAGTCAATGTCGATGTCCTGTTTTAATTAAGAACCAGATTGAGAAACCAATTCTACTATGTGAATATATTTGTTGGCTGAGGGATGAAATATCTTCGTTCTTTGGCATGGGTCAACCATCACGACAACAATTTTCCAAGCTCACTTTGGTAATTGGATGCTAATCAACATGCTTTCTATTAAATTTTGTGGTAGAAGATGCTCACCAAATGCTTTCTATTAAATTTTGTATTTTAAATTGGTAATCTAAAATGTTTTTAATAATATTTAAACAACAGGAAATTTAATTTTGTGTCTTTATTTTTTTCAAAAAAGTAACATCCAATCATTAATTTTAGAGATTAATTTGCATTAAAACTCAATGAATTTTTATTTATTTTTTAATGAAACACTAGCCATAGTCAAGGAAAATTTCTTAAAATATTTATATATTTAATTCTCTTTATACCTAACTGCATCTTCTCTCATTAGTTTAATCATCGAGTATTTAGGCATCAAAAGTTGTGAGTTATGGCACGTTCAAACTGTTACGCGCTTCAAAACAAGGCTCTAAAATTAATAGTTAGAACCAATAGCCTTATTATACTAACTTATATATGAGATTGGATCAATTTAATTAAAATTGAATTAAAATAAGTATCAGTGGAAAATCCTTTCGATTGCTAGCGTAGACATCTTGCTCTTTTCTTGATTATATTAATTTCATAATGCCTGCCACGTTTCTTTGTGCATGTCCTACACCGGTGTCGTTCTATTCAGACGTCGGCCCACTGCATCTCATTAAATATGTTGCTTCCCCCCTTCATCACCTTGCATTGCGACTCTGGAGATATTCAGTTTTTCTTTACAATCTGCAAACAACAGGTTAAACTGTATGACAGAGGCCACCTATGTATGTATTTACTTCATTGACAGTGAGTTATGCCTATTTTTTACTTATGTTCCAGGGACTTAGAGTGCTAAATTTGGGTAATTCAGTTTTTGAGTTTCTGGTCTTATTCTTACCAGGTTTCCAAGATAGGACCAGTGGGATTCATAAATTAGATTTTGCTTACTGTTCATACCTGTTTCAACTATCCACCTAAATTTAAGATGCTTTAGAGACTGCTTATTGTATACACTGTTAACAGGTGTGTCGGCACATGTGCTTCCAGTGGACAGATGGGCAATTTAGCTATGGACAATTTTTAACACACCGGTTGTTTTGCTAGAACTGCCATATTCTGTGCACCACTGCTCAATTTTTAGCAAGCTAAGATGTAGTGTATGGAGGAGCATAGTTGTGGTCTTACTCCATTTCATTCAGGTGTCAGAAGGCTCTAATACATTTTATGCAGTAAAAACCATAAATCAATGACGGGATGCTTCTCTTCTCATTTATATCTTGTGGCTATGATTTTAGTTTCTATGTTAATGCCTATTACTATTGTTTACTGTAGGGTTGGGTGTTTCTGTTCAACCTGTTAGGCATAACTCCTTTGGCCGAACGACTTGGTTTTCTAACAGAGTAAGAGCTGGTGACCATATCTTTTTAGTATGAGCATTATATTATATTAATTGAGGTTCTGAATTCTTTATGATTTTTACAACATGCCAAGATTGGTGATGGCACCGCCTTATATACTATCTAATTTTTGTGTCATACAGGTAGCTATCATTTTAAATTGGCCCTACAGGTGTGTTTACCGTAGAAATCTTGCCTTGGATGATCGGAAGTAGGTCTGTGAGCTCTGTCACAGACTATGGCGTAATGAATCGCGCTACATCACCTTCATAGAATCCCGAATGCGCAAAGGGAGATCGGTAATTTGCATCATAGCAGAATTGTAGTTAATCGCAGAGGTGTCGTAGCGGAGTTTGGAAGGAGCGGAACCGTGAGCTGATACGGCGGAACCGAGATGTGAACAATAAGGCGGTTTTGGGGAGAGCAATACCGGAAGTATCGCACGACAGAAAAGTGGTAAGCAAAAAAAAAAAAAAAAAAAACGCGATATAGTTAACCGAGTGACACGTAAGGCAATAGTGGTTTTCTAAAACCGCGAGTTTTGCGTAAGTTTGGAGCTTTAAAGCTTGGAAAAAAAAACAAAAAAACAAAAAACAAACCAAAAAAAACGTGATACTTGTCGTGTTCATCTGATCTTGACCAGAGGAGATCCAAGGGAAATCGCACCCAAAGCTGCTCGGGAGATAATAAGGTATGGTCCGCGGCGTTGATAATGGCAAACGTTTGTTTTGAATTGAATGTTGTTTATTAAATGGAGGCGTGGGCCCCATAAGTCCACGTCATACACCTCTCGTTTATGGAATTAACTGGGTTTAATGTCACAAGCTCAAGGTTTGTTAGGTGCGTAGCCCGGCGAAGATAAATTTAAATTTATATTCAAATATTTATGATGGCTATCAAGATAAGATATTCCAAATGATTAAATATAGTTAAAGAGTGCAAAAGAATTAATTAAAAACTTAGTTGTACTTGATAACTATACATGCATTTAAGTTGAAGTCCATATTATTTATGAATGGAATGCACACATGTCAAATACAGAGGCATTGTATGTACAGAGCCCTGCAAATTCCCGAGACAACACACCGAAAAAAGTGGGCGAAAACCATAGTACGACTGCAGAGCAGGGATTGACGGTAGATCAAAACCATTGAAATTGGCACTAAGATCTATGCGTTTTGCAATAACATGTTGAAACTATCCACCAATCAAATGCAAGAAAAATAAATTTAAAAAAAATAAATTAAAAAATTATTAAAACTTAACTATAGCCAAACTATACAAAAATTGAAGAGATATGTCTAATCAAAGACAATTAATGTCACTATCAAGCAAAACTTGATGCGTAGTGACCTGCCAACGGCATGTACAATAAGCCATTTCTATGTTAAGGTTATTTTGTTTTTTTTTTCATATATGTGAACTTTTTTAAAATAACTATTATTAAAGGGAAATTTTTAATCAAAAATTTATTTGTGAAGTTAATTTATTATCAAAACATCACTCTTGAAGCGTAAAATTTTAATCTTAACGTTCTTCGACGGGGAGTATAAAAATCCAAAACGTCATAAAAAATTTGTTTGACGGGTAAAGAGGAATCCAAATTCCAACCCTGAGTGGAGATGAGATTTCTCGCTAGAATGGTCAAGTGCTAGCGTGGGAGGCGATCAAAATCTTGGCTTTCTATGCAGGAGGACACCAAGAGGAGGACGAAAAGAGAATGACCCCAACTTTGGATCGTTTTGCTTATATTTTGCACTCCAACCACTTTTAGTCAGCCATTGAATAATTATTAGTGTCACTTTAATCAATAATTGTTTGGTTATTGTAGAATATTTTTAACAAATAATGGTTGTAGGATAACTCAATGCAACAAGGAGGCTAGTTCTATTTACCCTTAATGACACTCCCAACATTATACGTGGTTTGATGAAGATGATTGGTCTCTTTTGTTGTAAAGGTGAACTAATATGGTGTTTTTTTTTATTTTTTATTTTATTTTTAGATTGTAAATTTTTATGATCCATAATTGTTTAATTTACTTTTCTTGAAAAATTACAATATCATTTGGAGGGCAGACATGTTTCGAACTACTTAATGTAGTTCATTATCATCACTGAAGTCAATCATGATGTCGGTCATGATGATGAACTACGGCCCTCCAAATGATATTGTGATTTTTCTGAAAGAGTGGGTTAAGCAATTATTCTATTATTAAAGTAGATTACTGAGAAGTATTGATGTGAGAGAAAAAATCAACAACTTTTTATTAGATAGAAAAGTCATGATGATGAACTACACTGGGTAGTTCAAAACGCGTCGGCCCTCCAAATGATATTGTGATTTTTACGAAAGAGCGGGTTAAACAATTTTCTTATTATTAAAGTAGATTATTGAGGAGTATTGATGTGAGAGAAAAAATCAACAACTTTTTATTAGATAGAAAAATGTTTACATAATAGCATATATATTTTAGTATAGATATTTCCATAGTCAACAAATTGTTGATGATGAAGACTTTTGAAAATTGTGTATCTAAATCATATGATTTAGGTACATCGTTTTCCATAAGCATATATGTTCTATCATATTCTACATCTATTTCATGGTCATAGACTTTATAGTTTTCATGAAGTTGTAATTTAGGAATATTCATGTGGTTGTATAGATTAAATATAAATTTATTAGTACAATCATATGAGGCATAAAGAGAATATAAACATTGGATATGTATATGGTCGTATGTCAATTTTGTTGTCAGTCAGAAGATCCTTATAGATTTCAATTATTTTCTTGGTTTAGGTTCAGGGCTACATGCTCACTCAATGTCTAATTAAAAAAGTTTCAATTACCCCATCTATTGTACATGTGAAAAAGATCATGTTAATATCATGCTTCTTATCTTCTTGCAAATGGGAAATTAAAAGGTATGTGTCTTGTCAAGAACAATTGTTTACAACAACATAAACTTCATTTGGTATTATATTTTCAACTAAGCTATCATCAATATTAAAAAGTCAAGTTTGTGCACTTTTCGATGTGTGTTGTCGCAATAAGCAAGCTTTGACATTGAGTTTAATTCCACCATGGAGGATGATTTAGCAAAGTGCTTTGCCTCGATGAAAGTAGTGTTATAGAGGCAATGGTGTTAGATGTGTATATCAAACAGTTTGATCATCTAATTAGGGATGGTTGGAAGTTTGGACTAGTTCAAGACCCAATTAATGGCTATATTGAATCATATTATTCACCTCAATACAAGAAGTTAGTGTGTAAAGTTCATTCTTGTACGAAGTGTCATACCTTGGTTTTAACCCCTGAAGAATATTAAATTGCATGCTTTAATGAGGTTGTTATTGGGATGGGCATTAAGTCAATAGGATCAAATTGTAATGACCCTGTAATGTAAATTTGTGATATGCTTTGTAATATTTCATGGTCGGAAGCCCACAATAGAGGCCCTAGTAGTGGATGGTTATGAGTTGGAGTCACGTGCTTGGTAAAGGTATTGTACTTAGAGGTTATGTAAAAAGGAAAACATGATATACAATAAATAACCATCAAAATGGTTGCAAGGAGCAACAAGGGGGCTATGTGCTTACAAGAAGGGAAGAGGAAAGGGGGTCCATGAGTGGACTGTATTTGCCATATGTCATTTAGAGAAGTACCACATTTTCTCATGCATTATTAAAAGCTCTTTCACTTACCTTTGACTATATATCGAAGAGGAAACCCATCATGTTACTTGGAAGGCACCTTGTCCATGGGGAAAGATATAATGTGTAAATTGAAGAGAATTGCTTTTAGATGATTCTCCCATTCTTTCCCATGCTAAAGGGGGGACTATATGCCCTTCCATCATTGTCATTTTGCTTACAACCAACACCAAGGACTTGTGAGCTAGAGACTCTATGGAAGCTATAATGGTTTTTATTCGTAGGAGAAAGGATGGGTTGCCTTGAAGAGAGAATTTGTGGTTATAAAGCGAGAAGAGAAGTTGGGCCACTTGAAAACCCATCACCATCTTATTTGAGATGACTATTAATTGTGTATGGACCAAAGTCTGCCAAGCCCCACACCAAAAGGAAAATCAACAAATTTGTAATACCCTCGTTTTAACCCATAAATTATGAATGCACATGTAATGATGAAATGGATATAAACATGGACATATGTCATATGATAAAGCATGACTATTGATTAGTAAATGTGTACTTTATAAATATAATATAAATATACTAATGACTGCAAACAAAGGAGATGGAGGGGTATGTGAGTTCATGAGATAGAAAGAAAGGGGTTTGAAGGGACCAAGAGAAAATAATAATATTTTACTACTAGCCACCGTTTATCCTAAGTTCTCCAAATTTTATTTACACTCGTTAATTTTTCACCACCCTCGTTGTTAGTTATCTCAAAAGGGAGATATGTGTGTTTTTTTATGAAGGCACATGGTCACTTCTTAGCATGCAATATAATACTTGTGAGTTTACGTATGCTAGTTCATTATACTCCTCATCCATTATTCGCTTGGTTATTCTCAACTACTTCCATGCTACCATACCTTTATTGCTAAGCATTTCAAATCCATTTCCATAACCATGTGAAATCCATTACCATAACCATGTGAAGTCCATGACCAAACTCAAGGGTGAATATTGAAGAGAAAGGGGGTCATTGTTTGTAGTTGAATTCTCTAGTTGCCAACATTAGATATCCCTTGGCTAGTCTACACTAGAGCATTGGAGGGAATGGGGATAACCTAAGGCACTATTTATTAGAGAATGAGATCTCATTCCTTTTGTTATTCAGACTTGGGGGGAGTGTAGTTGGTTGAGATAGATTTGATGTGTGTAAGGGATGTAGTGTTAATTTCCCATATAAGAGTTTTAGATTTGGGTTGAACCAAAGTAATCAAATCCAACTGGCATGATTTCCCCCCTATGGATTCATAGCCCTAACTCAGGGGCAACCTTTGTGAGAGATTCCCTATGATCGGGTGGAACATTCTTCGTTATAATCAGTTAGTGGATAATTTACTCGAAAAATGAGTATCATATGATTGTTTATTGCACCGAGAGGCGCATTCTACAACAGATGATATGTAACCGTGCCAGTCCGTCATGAAAGTTGAAATTTTTCTCATGTCGCCTAAAATAAAATAAAATAAAATAAAAAATTTTAAAAATTTTAAATAAAAATAATTAATTTAAATGTTTTATATAGTTATTCAAATTCAACATATATGATAAAATAACTATTAAAGGCATTATATAATTGTATATGCATTTAATAATTATTTTATCATATACCTTGAATTTGAATGGATCATAAATTTACCTTCAACAAAAAATTTTACCACTTTAAAATTCCAAATCAAGTAAAATTTTAAACATATTTACTCTTTACTAAAGTCAATACCATTTGGTAAAATAAAGTAAAAAGGTTAATTCAACACAAAGAATCGAAAACCCTGCTCCAAAATCTTTTAATATTTTTTTTTTAACTAAATATTTGTAAAAAGAATCTTTAAAAGGAAATGGATATATTAAAATCTCTAAATAAATAAATATTTCCACGTCAAAGTTGTAATATTTGAAACTTTTGTTATCATGCCATGTAAAAAATATTATTAAATCTAATATTAATATTAATTTAATATTAATATTAATGTATGATAGTATTGATATTATAAATTTAATAACTTAGGATTAGTACAATATTAAATTTAGAATTATTTTTGTTTACAATATTAGTATATATATATAGTCAGGGGATAATTTGTTGACTTGATTATTGTATACTATAATAAAGTAAAAAGGTTATTTCAACACAAAGGTTATTATGTTTGTTGGGTTGGAATTAGCAGCACTCAACAACCTACATGCTCCAGCGCTCTTACAATTAATATTCTTCAATGCTGCAACAACCTTTCAAAACAACCCAAAGTCTAGAGTCGAGTCACCACTGACAACTCAGACTACATTCTAGACTTCTGACAACTGAATTCAGTAAATTGGTAAATTGTAATATATAAAACTGAATTTTAAAAAGAAAAAAGAAAAAAAAATTGCGGGTTGACCGCCCTTCTTATAGCATTTCATAAAATTATTCAAATTTTTAAAAAAAACTTGTAAAACTCAAATTTTAATTTATTTTAACTAGGAAATTTTGTTAAATACTTCTGTGACGTGCTAGAGGGCTTGTGAAGGGCTCCGATGTGTTCAATTTTGAACACTGGTACCAATTATGAATTTGGCAAGCTTATGAAAATACCCTAATTCGATAAGTCAAATGTCAAATAAAAAACATTCAAAACCAAAATGCTGCTAGGAATTTGCCCAAATGCCTCAGGTCCTCCAAAAACATTATTATGTTTCAATGAGAGTTGTCCCATAAGACGTTTCAGAACCAATGTTGTTACGTCGGAGGCGTTCTCTTTGTTGGCTTGGGGTGAGCAAACACTATTCACCCCGGCCAATGAGAGGCTTTTCTTATCGTCCTTCTAGCCACTAAAATCTGGACATGTGCCACCTCCTCCTCCAACCAGCTGTTCATTTGAAAAATACGTTTCCAAAGGTTTGCACGTCACGACCTCGACCTAGAACTGGACAACGCAGACCTAGAACTGGAAAGCAGGTACGAACCGAGACACCGACGATGTCGTTCCGCCCACCACAGCCCCTGTCTTGCCATACTCATCTTCATCCTCACTCACGCCCTACAATGAATGAGCCAGAGACTCTCTCTGCCTGTAGTAGCAAGCTTCACTGTACCAGTTTTCCGAGGCCTATGAACAAACCCCCATTGATTTTACAGAGAATCCCTCTTCCGCCTGCAAAACCCTCAACCCCACGCTCCGCGATGATGATGTTGTTGCAGCAGTAATATTGGATAACCTCTCCACCAACAAGCCACATGATTACGGCCTGCTCAGAACAGCGTCTTTAGGGCCTCTGGTGCAGCTTAGATCAGGCTGCCGATGATTCATCACAGGCGGTCACGCAATGTTGGCAGAAATTTGGAGCCAACATCGGCAACCCATTTCAAACCCTAACCTATAGCTCTTCGGTATGTTCTTTGCTGAGTTATAGAAACCCTATTTTCCCACCGATGCGGAGGCGTCAGGGTAAGAAGGCGACGACAGGAGGTGGAGGTCATGACCACGAAGCCCACAAGGAATGTAATGAGAATGCTCATCTTCATAAACTGGTGCAGAGGCAGAGGCAGCGTAGGATGAAAGCGTTTTGTTCAACGCTGTTATCGGTACTTCCTAATGAATATCGCAAGGTTAGGGTTTCTTTATCTCACTCATATCAGAACTTGTGTTTTCCATTTTTTTAGATAAAACCTATCAATAAAAACGAAAGAAAAGGGGTAATGGTTCTACCCGTGTTTGTAATTTTTGTAGACAGAATCCACATTATCGGACAAACTGCCGGAAGTAATTAAACACCTGCTCGAAAAGAAAAGAGACCTGCTAATATTCTCGGCCACCGTCAAAGCATTTCCCAATAGCTCTTGTATGTATAATAACCCGCAAGCCTCCCAGGCTCGACCCTCCAATGTACGGGACAAGTTTCAGACAGTAAGGGTTAGCAGTTTTGTTCCAGGTATTCAAGCCACTGTAAATATTTTCAAAGATCAGGTATTCAAGTCACTGTGCTTCATCCTGCACGATATCGGACTAAGCCTTGTAAAGATGGGTAGCGCTTTTGCGTAGAGTCTATTTCTTTGCTCATACTCTGCGGCAACTCCGCTTGTTCTCACTCAGAAAACGCCGAGGATGTGGGTGATTGGTTTGAAGAGCCTATTCAGAGGGTCGAATCTGGTAAAGACTTGAGGGCAAAGATATACACAAGGTTTACCAAAGAAAATCTCAAGACTCTTCTTCATAAGCAGAGTCGCCAGACGTCGGTTGGGTGAACGAGCTTGTCAGGTAATGGATTCAGGGTTGTAGGGTTTTGTTCATTCGCAGGTATTGATCCTTTGATGAATTCGTAATTTTATTTTTCATCATTTTTCATATTTGTATAAGTTGGAGACTTCAGCGGTTTTTACTCAGAGCCCATACAACTTTGATTGTCACGATATACCACAATGGACTTCAACTCTGATCAGTCAACTCTGTTATTAACTTATGAAACCATATGAATACACAACTGGCAAATCTTGTTGTCACATAGTGCCTCTGATGAACTAAATGCAGCTGTCGCTTGCTGCCTGCTAAACTAGGACATTACCTTACCCCACACTGAAACAAAATGTTGAATATCTCTTCCTAATGCTTGCATCCCTTTCGTTAAGAAGAGATGCTGCAGCACATTTCCAGCCTGTAGCTGTATTGCATCTCAAGTATCATGCCATTTGTTTTGTTCCTTACTTATATTAGGTTGTTTATGACTTGAGCATCAATCATCACTTATTTTCATGTCATGCAGGCCCTCAGGGATCTTCTTGTGTTGGCTCTTCAGCACCTATGGATGCACAATACCCATACTATACAGACCTACAAGGCTTATGTTGTGTACACTATAGATCCACTATTTTTATTAGTGTGGTCGGATGTATGAATGGAGATTCAAATATATGTATATGCATTATATATGGATGGATACACACACATTTATATATACAATCGTTTAGCTGATGAATGCATTCCTTTGGGTGGAATTTAAATGTGCATTTTTTCCAGACAAGTGCTAGCCTGTGCTGCAACTTATATTTCATTGTTGAAGGTGAAGGCATTCACTAATTGGCGTCTTGGAATAACTTCTACAATTTTAAAATCTCCTATCTATGACACTTGATTACACAAATCCCTACAATATGTCTGGGATTTATTTAAGATATATAGATTCCTGGGAGACCACACTATTACCCACATGAGTACATTTCTATTGCAAAATAATGTTCACAATAGAGGACTTCAAACAGAGAAAACAGTAGTATTTTTTTGGTCTAATTTCTATGTTACAGTGGGGTTCAGATTAAAAGTTTTGGAACATAACAACGAGCCCTGATATTGCATATGTCTTCGGCAATGTTAGTCAAATCTTAAGTAGTTATAGATTGTAATTTTCAGGTGTGAGTCCTGATATCACATATGCTATCAGTAATGTAATTAAATTCTTGAGATGTCCTAATTCGCAATAATCAACAGCAATTTAGCACATTTTCAAGCATTTTATGTCCAACGGACTTCAGCATCACATCAGTGGGAGTTTGGACGATGCATTGCAGCTAATCAGATACTGTGATGTGGATGGGCAAGAGATTTTGATGTCATGGACCTACATGAGATTACTTCTTCAAATAGGAGGGTGGAATCGTCTCATAGGCCAGTAGGAAGCAGTCCAATATTTCTCTTTTGAGTGCGGAAGCAGAGTACCTAGCAGCTTTTTATGAAATCAAGTAGCTAGTCTGATCAAGAAAGTTGATTGCAGATTTTGAAACGGGACAGTTGAGTCCCACAGTTTTTAGATGTGATAGCCAGAGCTGCATTGCCATGACAATCCACTTAGTTCGCCAACAAGTGGAGAAGCAAAATGCACAGATGGAATTTTGTGAGATTGGGTCAATTTTAGACAATGCATGAGTGAAAGCTTTTCAGAGGGACAAATTGCAATATTGCAAAGGTGGCTTCGGATTGAACTACAATATTGCCTGAGTTCAGATAAATGTTTGACTGAGTGGGAGTCTTAAGTAATTCAAACTAAAACATTTACGTTTCAAGGGTGCCTTCATTTGTTTTCTTGGCCATGTTTTTGTCTGTGTTAAGAACCCACATAGATGATTGGATCCGCATGAGCATAGATAGGCAAGGCATGCGCAATGTTTGATTGTGGATGCGGGATAATAATATATGCAAAATAAACTGCTGCAGGCCAATATCTTTGCCGCGTATAATCTGTGAGTCTTGTGAATTTTAACACCACACACACAAAATACAAACTGCTGAAACTTAGACAATATACATAACAGGTAACAAACTTTAATCAAGTAACAGCAACACGAAAAGTGCAACCAAACAATTGACAAATCAAAAAGGATGGAAATAAGGAACAAAATTATGTTTCTCTGGTCCGTCGCTCTGTGGTAGCTATCGAGACAGAGGACCGTCACCTTAACGGCCCTGGTTCAAACCCTGGAGAGTATAAAAGCCCTTGATTATAAGTTAGCCAAGTTCGAAAGGTTAGATGCAGCATTGATTCAAATTAAATAGAAAAATAAAAAAGAGTTTACATTTCTGCTTGCTTCTCGACCCTGCAAATGAACTATGAAAGACATGAAAGCAAACAAAGTTTCTTTCAAAAATATGGATATTTATAATTTTTGCACCTCTCGGTGCAAATGCTAGTTAATATTATTCAGAATTGTTTGGGACTTTCACATTCACGCCACTTCCACACGCAAGATTGCGGGGAACTTCCATATGAACGGAAAGACCTCTAAGAAAAGGAAAAGAGAGCCATTTATAACCAGCAGAATGCCCCGGTTTCAAACCTAAGGAACCTCCATGGACAAAATTATTGCGAGAACCCTAAACTGTAATAATATTCAAAGTGATTGAATTACTTACCACAGTATCGAAGGCCTTGTAGACGGTCCCATAAGTACCCTGCCCAAGGGTGATACCTTTGCGGTACCGTTGAGAGGGATCGAGTGGCTTCACAGGAGGATAGGGAGGAGGAACACTGGAGCCTTTGCTGTTATCAGAATTATCTACGCTGTCTGTACCCTCGGGTAGTTCCGCGTTCAAGTCTGCCGGGTATTGGTTCAAGTCCATAGTTCCTGATCACTTGGTACGCGTGGCTAAATCAATGCCTGTGTGTGGGAATGAAGGCGTTTCTTTCCTTCTCTTATGTTTTGACAAGTCACTGAGCACCGAATTTCCTGTGGATTTTGTATAAACCACCAGAGAGTTCCTGCGCCAGTTGGTTATATGTAGGAGTCTTTGGCATTTGAAGGCCAAAATGCCCCCAAGGGTTCCTGCGCCAGTTGGTTATATGTAGGAGTCTTTGGCATTTGACGGCCAAAATGCCCGTCAGAGGGTCTTTTGCCTGTTTTTTACGTTTAAAACTTTTTCAGAACCGTTTACAGTGATGTTCTATGAAGTTTACGAAACGTATTTTTGCCGGGTTGTTATTTTCTAAAACCGTTATTAATTCTCTAATATTTTATATAAAGTTGTGTTCGGGCCATGTGGAAACTATTCTATCTAACCTAGCCTTCATATTGGTAATGTACTTCTTGACTGTTTGTACTTCATAGAAAATAGTCGTCCTATATTACACGCTTTTATATATATATTTATAGATTAAAAAGTTTCAAGGGTTAATTATAAATTGTTATTTTTTTTATAGGTTTAAAATTAAATGTGTGTAAATTATATAAACTTAAGATTTAATGGTTAAGAATATTTATAAATTAAAAAATAAAAATAAAAAAGAATTGATAATTATTTTATTTATTTATTGAAAAAGTGATGTAAGAATATTTTTAATTGTTAGGAATTTAGCTTCTGTGATTCATAAAATTGTGTATAAAATTTTTAGGTGAAAATCACATTCAAGCAGATTTTCGAACCACCCAGTGTGGTTCATGATCAGGACAAGATGAGAAATCTGATTTAGGATTCCACAATGGCTAGTTGGAGTTTCCTATCTATTTAAATTGGGTCCTAGATTAGATTTATCATCTTGTCCTAATGATGAACCACACTGGCTAGTTCGAAATGCGTCGACAAAATCTCCTTGAATGTGATTTTCATCGAAAAATTTTATACACAATATTTTTAATTATTTTTTCAAACTTTTTAATTTTATAAAATTAAAAACTTTATTTTATTTATTATATTTTTTTTAGTATCTAAATTTATTTCTATGAAAGTAAATTAACAGTGTGAAAAACTATGCATATGTGAATTAGCATTAACTGTGTGAAAAGGCATATATATTTTTAAATTTTTTTTTTTTTAACTCAAAAACTTTTTTTTTGTTATTTTTGTAATTAGTATGTAAAGACTAGCATTCTCTATTTTTTCCGAGTGGGCTTAATGGTTAAGAACATGTGTTTTTTCCTAAGAGGGCAAATAGTATATATGTCTTCCTAGAATTAGCAGCCTTCCTAGACTTAGCATTCAAATGGTTGCGCGGAGGTGGGTCCCTTGTCCCACAAACAAGGGGATCTCATACACCAATTTGGTGTTTGTTGTGACCTTAAAATTGGATAATAATAATAATAATATATCCAACCCATTGGAAACTAATGTTATGCACTTATTGTGGTGGCAGGTTTCTCCTTCATATGAGATTTGATGGCTGGGAAGTGTTTTTTTTGTTCTCTCCGTGAGTTCTAGATCACCATTTGATATTGGGTGATATTAGGTGATTAACCCATGAGGTGTAGACCAATTATTTTAGATGAGGTTTAGTCTAAACCACGTCACAAGTTGAAACCTTATGGTGAGGAATTGAGGATGGAAGCCACTTTTGAAGAATTAAAATCCCAAAGGGTGTCCAGACCTTCCAAATCCTCCTCACATGATCCTGGTGATAAGCATCCCATTGTGGGTGGGTTGGTCTTCTGCGATCCAATATATGCGCAGATCTCTATTCTTCCATCTAATAAATAGGTTAGCTCAAGCCAAGGCTAAACGTAACTACAAAAAAAAAGATGGATGGTTGAATCATATGGATTCGTGTGTAATAGTAGTTGGAGCAATTTCATATTGGTTGTCAATAAAAGCTAGGATACTTGCAATATATGAGCACTTCGTGGTCCTGACACCTACCCCTCGAGGGAAGTAAATTGCATACTTAAGCCATGATAAAATCAGATCAAAGTTATTATAAGGAAACATGTTTGTTGTCATTGGTTGTACTTTCATAGATTAGTAATTTAAATTTATCATGAAGACTAAACTTGTTGGTTTGAGTGGGGTTTAGATCACACCATGTTTTAGTTAGTTCAAATTTTATGGTACGAGTTGAGGATGGAAACCATTTTTTGGGGAATTAAATTATCTCAAAAGCATTCAAGTTCAATGGACCTTCACACAATCCTAGTTGCACCTAGAGGAGCTCTCTAACTCAATATGGAAGAGACATTATAATGTTATGTTATGTTATATAAACATTTTGACATAGTTAAATTACCTAAATACTAATAATAATAGACTTAAATATTTGGACTCACTCGGATTAGGTAAAAATAACAATAAAATAATAATAATAACTAAAATTATTAATAATTAAAGCAACCTAGATCTATTTGAAATATGGATCTATCAAGCTCCCAAAACGATCAAATATTATCCTATCATGTTAACTAAGTACTTCCATCCATTAAACTAAGTGATCGCTACCTATGTTCAACAACAAAAAATGTTTTCTTTCTCTGAGTTACCTTCTCATATGCTAAAATACTAAATGATAATACAATGATGTGTTATCTCTTATGATATGCTTAGGTAACCAATTATCCAGTCTTTTGGTGAAGACAATATTTGTAGTCTATTTCCAAAGACATCAAGATCATTTGATCACTAACATATCATTATATATTGTAAAAATTATTTGCCTCTACTCTGCTTTATGGTACATTTTAGTTTGAAATTAGTCAGTATCATTCTTCACCTAAGCCAACCTACAACAAATAATTCTATGATGTAGAGTTTCTTTACTTCTCATCTACTCCCATTTAAACCTATTTTTAATTTAAAATCAACTAGTCATTCTTCTCATTTGTTTTAAGTTTAAAAATATAACATTTTTGCCAAAATAGGCCCTATTTCATGGTTGACTATATATAATTTATTTGAACAAAACTTACAAGCAAGTACTTTTAATTTTTGACAATTAATTTTAACTTTATTGTGAATTTGATTATTGAAAAATTTTAATATAGAGGATAGATTTAAAAATATAAAATATGTTATCAATATTAATTATAAAGAAACAATAAGATTTAGGATTCAACACGGCTACAAGGTAGCGACTACCTGCCGCTTAGTTTAAATATAGTAATGTTGCAATGTGATGTTGGGAATGTCTATGGATAGCTATTACGGCTATTACATGTCGCTTAATGTAATTATAGAGATGTTGCAATTTGAGTTTGAGGATGTTTATGAAGATTTGTTTTGTAATAAAGTATAGTTAAAATACTTTGTACCTAAGTACACATAGGGGGTCTTATGCTTTTAATTTCTCGTGTAATTATTAGTGATTTTGAATAAAAAGTAAGGAATTGTAAATGTTCTCTGCAGTTAGAGAACATGAAATGAGAAGTTGATAAGTTAGGAAGGTGAAGAGGCAATTTTAGTTGAGTCTAAATTTAGGAATTTTTGAGAATCTTAAGAGTTTATTGGGTTGTTATAGGAGGTGAATCGATTCATTCATCTCTAGTATAAAATGTAAGCATCTGTAGTGTAAAAAGAAGGCAGAGAGTTGTGCAGAGGAGACATAGTAGGAGGCCATAGAATTGAAAATCTGGCCAGAGACAAAGTTCCTATAAATTGATCCTATTTGTATACATGAAGAATAGGTTCTGAATGTATGTGTGTCCCTTGATAAATTCTTGTACAAGACTGTTTGGTGTTTCAGTGAATTAGGCAATAGGAATGAAGTGTATCCTGTTAGTTTATTGGCAATTTGATGAAATTATCAATGTTGTGATTGAGTTGAATGATAAAGGTCAACTGAGAATACTATATACATATATGTGTAGGAATTGACTTTTGAGTCATATGAGTAATGTTGATTTAGTCCTGTGTGAAGTTGTCGAATTCTATGGGTGATTATATGGGAGCTCTGTGTTATAAAATGATTGAATTTGCCCATATTGACTGATCAAACTCCTCGTGAAGATATGGGTAGTTGTCAAGGTTTGTGAGTAGGAAACCCTCGGGGCAAAGCATTGGTCGTAATTTGAATTTGTGGTTTGACTGTGTTATGTGGGTTATTGGAGGAATAGATATTCATGCCGATTCTATGGAATCGAATTATTAATTTGTGCATAGAGTTGTGTGAATCGACCATAGAATGGTCGATTTCACAAACTGATTCTTGTGGTGAGGTTTTAAGTCAGTTAAATTGTTTGATCCTGTTCATTTAAAACGTTTGGAAGCTTTGTTTAAAAGGCTCACCCACATCGAGCCCTATTCTGTGATTGAGATCGATCAATCCGAGTTATAATTTGTTGGGTTATAGTAGAGAGAAGGTTGTTATAATTAATACGCTTGCTTGGACCTGTATTGAGTGCGATTAAATCTTCGTATAAGGGTTTGACAGGACTCGATGGGGTTTCTAGAGAACGCATCTTGTTAACTGACTCTCTCATTGACAAGATTATACAGTGTAGAGCGTAATGTTGTTCCCATATGTAGCATTCAAATGCGGAGTTAACATTGATTCTGTTGTATATACACCGTGTGGAAGGTCGATAGTCGAGTAGTGTTGAACAGGAAAAGACAGAACTATGAACGATGGGGCAGATGGAACCGTGGTAGCGAAACAGTAAAGGCGGTTCTCGTGGAGAAAACAGGTTGTATCGCGTTGTACAAAGGTGGTATTTACAATTGTCCAAAAAAACGCGATGACAGTCATTGTTGGACACGCGTCCGGGAGTGGTATTCAAAAACCGGCTTCATCGCGCAATTTCTGAGCATTAAAGCTCAGAGTTTAAAAAAAAAAAACGCGATAAGCATTCTCGTCATCCGATCTAGAGTCTTGGTTGATCAACGGCTGATGCGTTGTGCGATGCATGAAAGTTAACGAGGTAAGTCTTGTGGGTCCGAACGACTGTCGAGCTTTGGTTTAATTCAAATCATCGTATGATGTTGGAAGGATCCTTGGTATGCGTTGGGGTTTTATATAATTGGTAATGATACTGTTTAATAGTATGCTGTGGGCCGAGGTTTTATTATAATGTTCCAGTTAATCGAACAGAGATCACAATATAGGTTGAGGCGTATATATATATATAACGTGTATGACACATCCGACCTTACATATGTTTAATTCTAAGTTAGAAGATTATTGTAATGACTCATCACAATTGAGACCAACGCTATGGAGGACGCAAGGTACTTTAAAACATTATGTTAATGTGCGATGGTTGGCCACAGGGTTATGTTGAAATCAGGTATCGGACAAGTTATATAATGTGCGTCCAGATAGCATAAGGGGGTTAATTGCCAAATCGAATGATACCATGAGCAGGTTATAATATGGTTTAGTCAAGGGGTGTGAAGAGAGCCTCCGCATTGAATAACACTTGTTGGTTTTATTTGTATGGTTTCAAATTAGTGATTTGGGGAAACGCAACTCCGAATATAGATTATAAATTGGGTCGAGAGGTATAGTTACCACCATAAGAGAATTACCTTTTAAAAGATTTCAATCTAAGATTGAAATATAAAAGCTCCCCACAATGTTAAAAGTTGCCCATATTTAGAATTAGTTTATGCACATAGAGAGTGAAATATGTAGCCGAGCAATTAGCCCGAGCATCAAAAAACTTCAAAAAAATTCAATAAAAACTAGAAATTCAATGTCGATGTCCTGTTTTAATTAAGAACCAGATTGAGAAACCAATTCTACTGTGTGAATATATTTGTTGGTTGAGGGATGAAATATCTTCGTTCTTTGGCATGGGTCAACCATCACGACAACAATTTTCCAAGCTCACTTTGGTAATTGGATGCTAATCAACATGCTTTCTATTAAATTTTGTGGTAGAAGATGCTCACCAAATGCTTTCTATTAAATTTTGTATTTTAAATTGGTAATCTAAAATGTTTTTAATAATATTTAAACAACAGGGAATTTAATTTTGTGTCTTTATTTTTCTTTTTCGAAAAAGTAACATCCAATCATTAACTTTAGAGATTAATTTGCATTAAAACTCCATGAATTTTTATTTATTTTTTAATGAAACACTAGCCATAGCTGAGGAAATTTTCTTAAAATATTTATA
>CM076579.1:556268226-556520726 GCA_034641835.2 Pinus albicaulis | reverse complement strand
CCATCATGTTACTCGGAAGGCACCTTGTCCATGGGGAAAGATATAATGTGTAAATTGAAGAGAATTGCTTTTAGATGATTCTCCCATTCTTTCCCATGCTAAAGGGGGGACTATATACCCTTCCATCATTGTCATTTTGCTTACAACCAACACCAAGGACTTGTGAGCTAGAGACTCTATGGAAGTTATAATGGTTTTTATTCGTAGGAGAAAGGATGGGTTGCCTTGAAGAGAGAATTTGTGGTTATAAAGTGAGAAGAGAAGTTGGGCCACTTGAAAACCCATCGCCATCTTATTTGAGATGACTATTAATTGTGTATGGACCAAAGTCTGCCAAGCCCCACACCAAAAGGACAATCAACAAATTTGTAATACCCTCGTTTTAACCCATAAATTATGAATGCACATGTAATGATGAAATGGATATAAACATGGACATATGTCATATGATCAAGCGTGACTATTGATTAGTAAATGTGTACTTTATAAATATAATATAAATACACTAATGACTGCAAACAAAGGAGATGGAGGGGTATGTGAGTTCATGAGAGGGGAAGAAAGGGGTTTGAAGGGACCAAGAGAAAATAATAATGTTTTACTACTAGCCACCGTTTATCCTAAGTTCTCCAAATTTTATTTACACTCATTAATTTTTCACCACCCTCATTGTTAGTTATCTCAAATGGGAGATATGTGTGTTTTTTTATGAAGGCACATGGTCACTTCTTAGCATGCAATATAATACTTGTGAGTTTAGGTATGCTAGTTCATTATACTCCTCATCCATTATTCTCTTGGTTATTCTCAACTACTTCCATGCTACCATACCTTTATTGCTAAGCATTTCAAATCCATTACCATAACCATGTGAAATCCATTACCATAACCATGTGAAATCCATGACCAAACTCATGGGTGAATATTGAAGAGAAAGGGGGTCATTGTTTGTAGTTGAATTCTCTAGTTTCCAGCGTTAGATATCCCTTGGCTAGTCTACACTAGAGCATTGGAGGGAATGGCGATAACCTAAGGCACTATTTATTAGAGAATGAGATCTCATTCCTTTTGTTATTCAGGCTTGGGGGGGAGTGTAGTTGGTTGAGATAGATTTGATGTGTGCAAGGGATGTAGTGTTAATTTCCCATATAAGAGTTTCAAATTTGGGTTGAACCAAAGTAATCAAATCCAACTGGCATGATTTCCCCCCTATGGATTCATAGCCCTCAGTCAGGGGCAACCTTTGTGAGAGATTCCCTATGATTGGGTGGAACATTCTTCGTTATAATCAGTTAGTGGATAATTTACTCGAAAAATGAGTATCATATGATTGTTTATTGCACCGAGAGGCGCATTCTACAACAGATGATATGAAACCGTGTCAGTCCGTCATGAAAGTTGAAATTTTTCTCATGTCACCTAAAATAAAATAAAATAAAAAATAAAAAATAAAAATAATTAATTTAAATGTTTTATATAGTTATTCAAATTCAACATATATGATAAAATAACTATTAAAGGCATTAGATAATTGTATATGCATTTAATAGTTATTTTATCATATACCTTGAATTTGAATGGATCATAAATTTACCTTCAACAAAAAAATTTACCACTTTAAAATTCCAAATCAAATAAAATTTTAAACATATTTACTCTTTACTAAAGTCAATACCATTTGGTAAAATAAAGTAAAAGGTTATTTCAACACAAAGAATCGAAAACACTGCCCCAAAATCTTATAATATTTTTTTTAACTAAATATTTGTAAAAAGAATCTTTAAAAGTAAATGGATATATTAAAATCTCTAAATAAATAAATATTTCCACGTCAAAGTTGTAATATTTGAAACTTTTGTTATCATGCCATGTAAAAAATATCATTAAATCTAATATTAATATTAATGTATGATAGTATTAATATTATAAATTTAATAACTTAGGATTAGTACAATATTAAATTTAGAATTATTTTTGTTTACAATATATATATATATATAGTCAGGGGATAATTTGTTGACTTGATTATTGTATACTATAATAAAGTAAAAAGGTTATTTCAACACAAAGAATCCAAAATCTTGCCCCAAATTTTTTTAATATTTCTTTTAATTAAATATTTGTAAAATAATCTTTAAAAGGAAAACTCGTATCCTATGGATATATAAAAATCTTGACGTGGAAATATTATTTTAATAAAGATTATTTAATTAAATTATTAATATATCATGATATATACTAATTCCAGATATATATGGGATAGAAGAACAAAGACATAGTGATAAAAGTGGAAAGATAGAGGGAGTTAGAGGAAGGATGAGAGACGACTTGAGAGACAAGAGGAGAGAGGGAGGGAAGGAGAAATGGAGTTGGAAGGAAAGAGAGGGAGGGAAGAAGAATCACATAGAGAGAGAAAAGTGGAGAGAGAGAGAGAGAGGGAGTGTTGAGATTGCAACAAGATGATGAGCTTAGTGAAAAGAGTCGCCTTCACTAAGTGGGCCCACAAGCTATTTTTGGCGCAAGTCTATTTTTAGACATGTCGATCATATTCTATGAGTTGCAGGATGCTATTTGTGGATGGTTGGTCAAGTTGGAAAAATAGATGGACTTCTATTTTTAGACATATTCGGCGGAATCTATTTTTAGATTGCCAGTCTAAAATAGATATGTCAAATATTATTAGCTCTTAATAATATTTGGACTCTAAACATTATCTTATTCTCTTGGAGCACTTCAGTTAAGTGCACAAATGTGGCACAGGAGCTGACAGAAGGAATTACACTATTCCTGAGGGTTTAGTGGAGCTATTTCTTGGAGGGCTTCAGTTAGAACTCATGTGACAAAGTTTGGTGGAGTTGTAGAAGTAGTTGGCGGAGTTGTGTTCAGTTTAACTCAGTTAGACACAGTTGAGCTAGTTGTATCTATTCTAACTGATTGATACACTAGTGAGAGTGGTTTGAATTAATTATTAATTAATTCACTAAATATTAACTCATTAATCAACTGAAGAATACATCAGTTAACTACAATGCATGGACAATTTCAGTGGAGACCAGTGGAGAGATAGGTGAAAGAGAAAGTTGACTATTAGTTGTGACTATAGTGTTGCATGTTTTGCAACACACAGTGATTGGAGATGCCAATGAGGATTGCATGAGCAAGGCTAGGGCGATTCGAGTTCATTCAGAGCCATTCTTCAGCAGGGATTGCGCAGTAGAGGCAGGCTAGCAGGTGGCAGAGATCAGTGCATGGATTTGCTAGATCAGGGCCTGATAAGTGTGTAGCGATTGTATTGTACTAAGAGCTTGATATGATCAACTTTGTAAGAGGATTGTTACATGATCTCTATGACATATATTATATACAGATAGTTGGGGTTTTTAGCTTCAAGCTTTCCCATTAAAACACTGTGTTCATATGTGTGTGAATTTTATGGTTTCAATGTGTGCATGCAATTGATTTAATTTCCGCATGTGATGATCAATAGTAGAAGAGATTCTGTATTGTGCATGAAGTTAAAATAGTATGTGATAAGGAGAATCTTGGATATATAATGCATTAGTTATATAATTTCTACATGGTATCAGAGCTATATTGATCATTGGAAGCAATTGCAATTATTGAAGCGGTTGAGTTTTGTGCTGGTGGAATTCGAATTTGCAGCAGTGTTTTCTTGGTGTCAAAGTTGAGATGTCTTTCAACGGATTGCGATTGGAGTATGCCCTTGAGGGCAGCTCGAATTATATTGCATGGAAGGACAGGATGGAGGCAGTGTTGGAGGATAATGGGTTGAAGGAGTTCATAGATGCAGAAATTCCAAAACCTGCTTCTAGCGATGCTACCGCACTTGACGCATGGCAAAAGAAGACAGCAAAATGTTGAAGGATTCTGTTGGAAGGTGTGAAGGATCACATAGTGTCCAGCCTTCATGGTAAATCTTCTCCATTCTTGATGTGGAAAGCTTTGACAGACTTGTTCCAAAGCAAGAGCGACCAGAGGAAGTTGGCGCTCAAAGATAAACTCAGGAAGATAAAAATGGAGAAAGGCGATAGTATACCCAAGTACCTCACGAAGTTTGTCCAGTGCAGGGATGGGCTGGGAAGTGTGGGGGTTACTGTAGATGAAGAGGACTTGGTGAGCTTGGCTCTCCTTGGGCTTCCGAAGAGTTGGCATTCCTATGAGGACTCTATTAATGGTCGGGAGAAATTTCCAGGATGGGAGCAACTTTGGTCGGATCTTGTGCAGGAGGAGATAAGGCGGAGTACCAGGGATGGATCGTCATCGAAGAATGAAGATGAAGAAAATTGCGCTTTGGCTGCCAAAGCAAGGAAGAGGAAGGGAAAGAAAAATACTTCTCAATCCAGTGCGAAAGGCAAGAAGCAGGACATGTCCAAGGTGAAGTGATTTTACTGTCACCAACACGGACATTACGCCACTAATTGTCCACAGAAGAAGAAAAATAAGCAGGCTGTTGGATCTGCAGCTGGAGAGGCCTTAGCCTCGCAGTTTGAACTGGATTTTTCGCTGATCACATGCTTGGTTTCAAGTGTGATGGGATCAGTGTGGTTTCTCGACAATGGTGCGTCTTTCCATATGACCGAAGACAAATATTTCTTTACTGATCTAGATGAGAAAGATCTTGGAGTGCACATCAAGATGGGAGATGATGGTAGATACAGTTCGACCGGTATCGGGACCATTTCCTTTGAGAGGGAGTCTGGTAAACCCTTCATATTAAAGGATGTCATGCATGTTCCAAGATTGAAGAAGAATCTGATCTCTTGGCGATGTTGGAAGACAAGGGATATGATGTTGTCTTTAGCGAGGGAAAGGCTTTCCTACGCAGTAAGGAAATTGGTGAAACCCGGAGGATAGGGGTTCGAGTTAAGAACCTTTATCAGTTGCAGGTAGATGGCTGCGCAGCAATGGCAAGCAAAGCAGAAGGAGTGGTGAGTCGGGATGAGGGCGAGCTATGGCACAGGAGATTGGGCCATCTTCACCATGGAGCTTTGAAAATTTTGCAGCAGATTTCTACTGGGCTACCCAAGGGTACACTTGCGCAGTCAGATCAGTGCAAGGGATGTACTTTGGGAAAATTTGTGAAAGCCACCTTTCATGAGAAGGATAGTCACGCCATGACGATCCTTGAGAGAATTCACACAGACGTGTGTGGACCTTTCTTAGTAGCTTCGACAGCAAAGCACAGGTATTATGTGATCTTTGTTGATGACTTTTCTCAGAAGTGTTGGATCTTCTTCATGCAGAAGAAGAGCGAGACATTCTCAAAGTTTGTGAGTTCAAGGCACTGGTTGAGAAAGAGTTGGGGAAGCAGGTGAAGGCTCTTAGGAGCGATAATGGTGGTGAATTCATCTCTGGAGAATTCAAATACTTTTGCAACGCAGAAGGAATTCGAAGAGAGCTCATAGCACCTCATAACCCACAGCAGAATGGGGTCGCGGAGCGAAAGAACAGAACGATCGTGGGTGTTGCACGGGCGATGTTGCATGATCAGGGCCTTCCCATACACTTGTGGGAAGAAGCAGGCAACACTGCGGTTTATGTGCAAAACCATTGTCCTCATAGGATACTTGGCATGAGTACACCCAAGGAGGCGTTTTCTGGTAAGAAGCCTGATATTTATCATTTGAATATTTTTGGCTCACCTGTTTACATTCATGTGACGAAGGATGCCAGGAAGAAGCTGGAGCCTACCACAGAGGTTGGGATATTTTTGGGGTACACAGAAACACCCCACAACTATCGTGTGTATTTTCCAAACAGTTGGAAGACTGTTGTGCGACGGGATATCAAATTTCATGAGGAGAAAGCCATGAAGTGTTCGCTTGAGAGGGAGCCACACTTGCATGAAGATGAGGAGCTATTAGTTCCTAAGGATGAGCCTCAGGATGTGGATCATCCACAAGAGGAGGTTCATGGAGTGGAAGAAACCACTCATGCAGCGCCAACCATCAGAGGGCGGAAGCGCACTACAGAAGCTGAGCCACTGAATCAAGATGCAGCGCAGAATGTACGAGCCCCTACATCACAGCGCAGACAGAGACAGTCACCTGACCGATTTACTGGATACATGGCTCTGATGAGCAAGTGTATCGTGACAGAACCATCCTCTTTCGAGGAAGATATGGAGGAACCTGCATGGGTAGATGCCATGGTGGAAGAGTATGATTCGATTGTCAGAAACAGTGCATGGGAGATTGTCCCAAGGCCGGAAGGTAAATCAGTGGTAGGTTCGAGATGGATCTATAAAGTGAAGCAAGCAACTGACGAGAGTGTCAAGAAGTACAAGGCACGATTTGTTGCTCGGGGCTTCTCACAGATTGAGGGGATTGACTATGAAGAAACCTTTGCACCTGTCGCAAGGTATTCTTCCATACGGACTATCCTTGCTCTCTTAGCACAGATGGGGTGGCACATTCATCAGATGGATGTGAAGACTGCGTTCCTCAATGGAGTCATTGAGGAGGAGGTGTACATAGAGTAGCCCGAAGGTTTCGAGATCTTCACCAGCGAGTCGCATGTGTGCAAGCTCAAAAGAGCGCAGTATGGGTTGAAACAAGCACCTCGTGCTTGGTACACACGGATAGACAGTTATTTCACCGAACTTGGATTCTACAAGAGTGAGGTGGATCCGAACCTATACCAGATTGTGGTGGAGGGTAAGTTGCTGATCATTGTACTTTATGTAGATGATTTGATTTTGACGGGTGATGAACTGTTGATACACTCATGCAAGGCTGATCTTGAAAAGGAGTTTGAGATGAAGGACTTGGGCCTCCTTAATTATTTCCTGGGATTGGAAATTTGGCAGCGCAGTGATGGACTGTTCGTGTCTCAAGGAAAGTATGCCCGGGAGATACTGGAGAAGTTCAACATGCAAGGCTGCAAGCCTATTGACACTCCTCTTTCTGGTGGTTGGAGGAAAGAGGATGCTACATCGGCAGAGGTAGTGGATGCCACTGTTTATCGACAGTTGGTTGGTTCGCTCATGTATCTAGTCAATACACGACCGGACATATGCTATGTTGTTAACCAGCTTTCACAAGCTATGGTTAAGCCTACCAAGCTCTTTTGGAGGGCAGGCAAGCATGTATTGAGATATCTCAGAGGCACATCGGGATATGGATTATGGTACAAAGATTCGGATGAGGTGAAGCTGCATGGCTTCACGGATGCAGATTGGGTAGAGAGCCCAACAGACAGAAAGAGCACATATGGAGGGATATTCAGTATCGGGTCTACAACAGTTTCTTGGTACAGCAGGAAACAGAGATCCGTGGCACTCAGTTCAGCGGAGGGCGAGTACATGGCAGCAATTTTGGCTGCATGCGAGGCTATATGGATGAGGAAGATCCTGGTCGGGTTGTTTGGTTCACACTTAGATCCTACTGTGATATATTGTGATAATAAAAGTTGCATCAAACTCTCTGTTAATCCAGTATTTCATGATAGATCTAAACACATTGACATCCGGTATCATCATATCAGAGATTGCGTGCAGTGGAAGATCATGTTACTTTCTTACATTCCTACAGAGGATCAAGATGCAAATATCTTGACGAAGGCGCTCACCAGGTGTTACACAGTAATTTGTCACCGTCCTTACCATTCCCCATCCCGCACAATGGAGGACCCATTATGTGACCTGTGAACACTGTCATGCCTTGAAAACATCATCAATGCATCCCTCTGAGTATGAGCTTCATTTCCCCTTGAGTGCCTTTGTGCCGTAAAGAATCCCTTCTTTCCCTTAAGGCCCATTAAAGCGAGGAGACCATTGTTACGAGACTCTGGAGAGGTTTCCCTTTCCTTGGCGAGCTTTGCGAGACGTGGACAACCGGAGACCCGTTCGAAGGAAGCTGCGACGTCAGAACTTGGTTGTAACTTCCATTCGTTTATCACTTTAATAGATGACTATGATTATGGTTCCACTCCTTTTTCTATCATGTTAATGCGAGTAATATCTTTTCTGACCGATGTTTAGTTACGTATGCCGGTTCCTATGCATGTATCTGTTTGTTTCTTCTGTGTGCAGGTGTTCATCCATGGAGATCGTGGAAGGATTGTGATCTGCCAAGGCTGAAGGACGGGGACATCTTCTTCTTCAGATCTAGCGTTGGAATCCAGGTAGGCTCTTATCCCAAGTCTTTCATTCATAACTAGGAGCTTGCGTCATAGCATTGTTTGTTTGTTGCTAGACCCCTGCTGGGCTAGTAGGGATCGCCTCTGTCCGCAGAGGGGATTTACCTCCTCAACAAATTGGCGACTCCGCTGGGGAGCGTCCGGTTTTCCTTGTCCCATTTATGATTGGTTCGCTTTGATTGTTTCTCCTTGCTTGATGAACCTTCTGGGTTGGATTCTTTCATTATTTTAGCCTCTTGGTTTGCTTAGCTTGTATTGGTCTACTTTTAGAATAGCTTGTTTTTTAATTTTTATTGAAGAACTCGACTGGCGCGGATTTTAACCCGACAGTCGCGCCACTTGGCGCTTGTTGCATTTGTCCGTGTCGCGCCACTCGGCCTCTGGCGCTAGTTTCAAGGCCACAGTCGCGCCACCCCTGTGACTTTTTTGAGTTTCTTCATTTTTTGGCTTTCTGAGCTTGACCAGTACTTTTCTTCTTGATTTCCTGATTGTCTGAGTGTGTTGGAGTCTTGTTTGATTGGAATTCACCGCTATCCTTTGGTTGTTTGCCTTTGTCTATCGATTTCACGATTTGAGCCCTAGGGCATCTAGTGGCATAGTGAATCGAGCCCTCCTTGGGAGTTTTGGTGTCTTGATTGTCCTGTCAACTTGTGGATTGATTCTCCACGCTCTCTTAGCAGTCTTTGATTGTTTTTCTGCGTCTTTTGAGTGATTGTTCATTCTTTCATTCAGAATTCGTTTGCCCTTGCTTTGGACCTAGATCACACGGTCCATTGGGCGTTTTCGAGTCTTTCTTCGATTTGAGAGACTTTGGGTCGATTTGGAGATTTGGTTGCTTGCTTGGTTGAGTGAATGTTGTTTGCTTCGCTCTCTTAGTTATCATTTCTCGAATTGTTCCTTTTGTTTTCAGTGCACATTAGCCATTAAACATTGAAAATCAAAAAAAAAAAATAATCTCTTTTGTTTTTTTTAATTAGTGCAAATTGTGATCTTTTCCATATTACTAGTGATTAGTGTTTGAATGAAAAGTGTGCAATTGCATTAGTTGCATTAGAGACGTTCTTGTTTGTATTCCGTTCATTTCGTTTGTATAAAAGCTCTCAACTCTCATTTAACTAGTTTTCATCGAACGAAATGTTGCATCGTGGCATATAGCTTGCATTTAGGAGACACTACATACGATAAGGCCTGGAAATTGAAACTTAATTGAAGATCAACCGTAAAATTTATTCAATTAACCTAAGGCAACATTGGAACTTAACGCAACATATTTAGAAGGTCTAGGCTAGAGACGTGTTCCGGCGTCGTTAAACCTAGCAGCTGTCGTTCGCCTATTGGCTTTAGACAGCGCTAGTACGGACTTGCGCTCCCCGTACCGTCGCGTATATAAAGGGAGACCCCTATAGGTTTCCAATCCTTTATCCACAGGAAGCCGAGTCTGCCGCCTTTTACCCGTGATACACCGAACACAGCATTCGGGGAGACTACCTGCACGTACGGAAAGTCCTTGGTCGATTTCTGTTTCATTATTGAAACCAAGGTGTATATTGCAGTTCACGGATATCTGGTACACCCTTTGTGCCTAGTTTTTCCTGAGCAGTCATTTGGTCTTTTCTGACTCCCTAAACTTGAAAAGACCGTCAAGCGCTTGTCCTTTCACGCTTGTATCAACTCTGAAAGAGATAGAGTCATCTTTTTATCGTTTCTCGACTCTTAAAACATGAAACGGGAGAATTTGTTTATTTTCCAATGTGGTAAAATCAATCTCCCACGATAACACACCCGTTTAGATATTGCTTGTGACTGTTTGATCGTGTGTCTTAATTCGTTTTCAGCCCGTGTGTGTGTGTGCTCTCTTTTTCTAGTCTTGTGTCACGGTGGCGGAACCCTCGGTTTCGTCTACTGGTAGTCCTTACACGGACGATTCTTCAGAGGCTTCGGAGCCTTCTGTTGGACCACAGCAGCCTGTTGTTTCCGAGTTCCCTGACGGGGGACCGGTCCTCGCCGAGCAACCCTTTGGAGAGCCAGTTGAGCTCCACTGGCCCTTTCCTCCCGTGTCCGAATTGAGATTAGGAGCTGATTTCCTTTCTCTTTACATCGGTCACCGTTTATCACTGGGCTTTTCCTTCCTGGCCCGTCTTCTCGCGTGGATTTAGCTGACTGGAACATGAGTGATTCGGTGAGAGCCTCAAGTTCCATGATTGACAACAGATCCCTTAGGATTGTTCGAGGGAGCTCCAGCTCCGAGTCGGCTACCACATCGTCACTGTCCTTTGCCACAGTGATACATCTCTGGGTCGATTATTTCACTACGTTCTATGGGAATATCATCTCCTGCTTCGAGGCCAGCTGCCACTACGCCCGGGGTGTCTCCTTCGACGCCCGTCACTTCTGTTCCCGTGCGACCCACTGTTTGTGTGGCTGCCTCTTCTGCTGTTGCCTCAGCATCTGCTTCTAGATCTGGGCCAACTCCAGAGGACATTTATCTAGCTACTGTTATACCGAAGAATATCTCTCTGGAGGAGTATCGGTTTTTTTTACAACAGCCGAACGCCGGAGCTGGACAGCTCCCCCAAGATCCTTACCGATATTTCTTTTCGCATTATGCACAAGACGGCACTCCCGTGTATGGTTTTCCGGGTCAGCTTGACGAGCATGGAGACATTTTGCGTCTTCCTGCTCCTGAGGCTTATCTTTATGTTCAAGGTTTACCGTACAACCAGGCTCAGAACCTGCAGGCACAGCCTTTTCAAGGCCAACCTGCAGGCCAACCTGGCTATCAGTACGACCCGCAGGGACAGCCCAATCAAGGCTACTCTGCGGGCCAGCAAGGGCCATTCTATAATCCGCAAGGACCGTATTATAACCCTGCTGGTCAACTCCGGCCGCCACGGGGGTATCAACAGGACCGGCCTATGGACTCCGGAAGGTAAATCTGTTTCTACTCAGCTCAAAAACCGCAATATCCCGTTGTCTCTAACGTTGCATATCGAAATGACTAATTTTACGTTCTCGCTTCAGTCAACCGTGTTTCCAAGAAGTACTGGGTCCCGTCCCTACTCCAGCCAACCTATCTGCAAACTGGGCTCAATTTTACAACTTCTGTAGGCTCACCAAGGCAACCACGCCGCCCGTCTATCCGGCCAACTCCGTTCATTCAGGCCGCCCCCTCATTCGGGCCAACCTGTTCATTCAGGAGCGCCCCCTCATTCGGGTCAACCTGTTCATTCAGGCCAGCCCCCTCATTCCATTCACTCTGCTCACCAGCCTGCTCACTCAATGCCGCAGCCAAATCAACAACTGCGCCCTACGTACCAGGCTCCGCAGGGTTCCACTTATCAGCAGTCTACTCATCCTCAGAGTGGTTATTATCCTCATGGTCAATCTCAACCGAACTATAACCACTCTGGAGGCTCTCAGTATCATCCTCCTCCACCCGGTTCTAACTATGCTCAGCAGCCAAATCCAAACGCTGCTTATACGGGGCAGACGCCTAATCAAGGCCCGAACCCTGGTTATCAGGCCCCACACAATGGTTACCAGCAACCAAATCAGTCTGGCTATACGAATTATGCCCCTCACGGTCAGAATCCTACGGGACATAACCCATGGGGGCAGGGATATTCACAACCATCGTGGTTACAAAACCTAATCTTATTCCGTGGGAATTAACCTCCGCGTCGTCTGCCACCTGATCTACCTGACGCTTCGAAGTCAATCAATGATCCGATCAGCCAGAACTATACTGGCCTGTTCCGACACTAAAGATACTGGGGACGTCCAAGCTCTGAGGGCAACTGAGAAGACCCCAGCGCAGTGTGATGACGACTGTCTCCGTGTCTGCCAACTCGGACTCCACGATTCTGGCTCGCTGCGCTCTTTCCACAGACAAGCAACAGAGCTGCCGCTAAGGGCATGAAATGGCCCCGTGTATTTTCAGATTTAAACGGCTATTAGCTATGGCTTTCCTCACGCATTTCCAATTACCGGTCCGGTATGAGGCCGGGACGCACCTCCTGTCTTCTCTGAAGCAGGACACGGCCACTCACATCTCGGATCACATCCATGAGTGGCGGCGTCGTCGTCGACTGATCAAGTTTCACATACCTGATCAGATTTTGACTCACTGGTTCACCACCTCCTTTGTGAACAAAATCGCTCAGGATATCGCAATGGGAGCGTGTGTGACGGAGGAAAAAGCTATCGCACGTGCCCAGTACTTGGATCTTGTTTATTCACAATCCGGCACGCTTTATGACATCCTGCCTGATGCACCACGGCCCGGAGCCAAAAAGACCCAACCCACCCCTTCCGTGGATGGTGTCATTGGTTCCGTTTCTCAAAATTCGAAGAAGTCTTCGAATGGGAGGCAGAAGGCTAATTCTTCCAACGATCCCTCTGCCAAACCCGCCTCATCCGATTCTGGTAAAACCTCGGAGGTAAATGCCGTTCAGGCCAATCCTGCGGACAAATCCTCCAAGGGGAAGAAAAAGGGCAAAGGCAAATCCAGATCCGATGCCCCAAAACCGGAATCTAAATCCAAGTTTGAGGATGGCTCACAACGTAAGCCGAAATTTCCTTGCCTCATCTGTGAAGGTGACCATTACACTAAAGATTGTCCAAGACGATCCGAAGTCAGTCAACTTCTTAAAGGCTCAAAGGGAACTCCGGCTGTTTTAAAAGAGCCATTTCCATCTCAGCAGACCCAGATGGTCGAACAAGGTTCATCATCTGTACCATTCGGGTCTCAAGTTTTCATGATGAAGACTAATGCACCTATCACTATCGCTACGAGGTCCAAGGATTACAATAATCAGCAGCAGGCACCCGGGAAGGCAGTGGCGGATGGACCGCCTCCCGCATCTGCTTCTGGTTCATTGGAAATTGAGAAGCCGACTCTCGAACCCGTTGTGAAGCCATCTCCCAAGGGTGTTCTTCGGAGATCCTCTTATAATCCAAACGCTCGTGCCGCTCAACATTACAGTATTGTTGAGGATCTGGCACAGGCGCCATGTGCCATGTCTGCACTTGAGGTTCTTCAGAGTTGTCCTTCACAACGAAAGGCTTTATTGTCTGCCATCGGTGGTATTGATCCCGCCGATTCGAGCCTTCTCACCTTTGATCTGGAGAATTTTACTCCCCGGCTTCCACATCAAATCGCTTTGGTTATTCAAGTCGGGATTAACGGTCTGAACATTCACAGAGCCGTCGTAGATGAGGGTGCATCTACTTGTGTTATGTCCTCCGCTTGTTGGAAAGCCATCGGCTCTCCAACTTTATCGTCATCTCCCAATGCCCTTGAGGCATTTGATGGCCGGGAATCTAAACCCCTGGGAGTTCTCGAGAGTCTGGCGATTACATTACAGGGAAAAACTGTCAACGTGGAAGTAGAAGTGGTTGACGCTAAACTCAACTACAATATACTTCTTGGCCGCAGCTGGACCCATGCCATGCTCTGCGTGCCGTCTACCGTCTTTCGATTCATCAAGTTCCCTCACGAGGGCAAGATTGTCACGGTAGACCAGTTGTCATTTTTTACCTCTAGCTCCGAGAACAACGTGCCGTATGTGGATCAAATTCCGAATCCCCCAGACAGCATAGGACCTGGTCTTTTCAAAGACCCTGTTCTCATGGGTATATTCCCCGCGCCGCCACCGAATACCGCTCAAGTCAACATGTTGTCCAGGACTGATGACCCCTGGCTTATTCCTACACCTGAGCAGGTATATGAGTTTGGAGAGTCCATGCCTTTAACGCCAGTAGAGATTAGCTACTGTGAGATTGTTGCTGCATCGGACCCTCCACCTCCTCAGCATGCTCCGATGAGCATGGCTCTTGACGTCTACTCACAATCCCCCTGGCTTGGTCAGGCTGATTCGCCTGATCCTCTTAGAGAGACTTTTCCCTCAGATGAGGCTATAATTGAAACTATGTCTCTGGAGGAGCTACCCTGGGGTGATGGGCATCATCGTTCCTCGTTTATGCCTAGCTTGGGGGCAATGACTGATTGTCTCGAGCGCTATGCTACTCAGGTTCCTTCCCCTCCTCTTCAAACACCGATCTTGACGCATGAGGTCTTTTCGGAAGGCAATCTGAGTAACATTACTCAAACGGTTCCTATCAACATCTCTGCCAAACCAGGGATTGTTGAGAACATTCATGTCGGTGTGACCTGTTCTCCCGAAGAGATCCAGGTCTATACGGAACTTTTTAAAGAGTTCAGAGATGTTTTTGCATGGTCCTACGAGGAAATGCCGGGAATTGATCCTAGTATTGTCGTGCACGAGATTCCAACCTATCCAGGTGCGAAACCCGTGCGCCAACGCTTGCGTCCCATGCATCCTCGGAAAGCCGCCGCTATCAAGGCAGAGGTTGAAAAACTTCGAACGCGGGGTTTATTTATCCTATCCCCCTTACAGAATGGGTGTCCAATATCGTCCCTGTCGATAAAAAGCAGGGTACCATTCGAGTCTGTGTGGATTATCGCGATATCAATCGCGCCTGTCCGAAGGACAATTATCCCACTCCGTTTATCGATCAGATTATCGACGATTGCGCTGGGAGTGAGATCTACTCCTTAATGGACGGCTTCTCAGGTTACAACCAGATTAACATTGCACCTGAGGATCAACATAAGACCACATTCATCTGTCCGTGGGGCACTTTTGCATATAAAAAACTCCCGTTCGGCTTAAAGAACGCCGGCGCCACGTTTCAACGTGCCATGTCATATGCTTTTCATGATATTCGCCATATTGTCCAGCCTTACCTGGACGACTTGCCTGCCCATTCGGGTAAGCGAGAGGATCATCCGGAACATCTTCGCCAGATATTTCTTCGTTGCAGACGCTACAATATTAGGCTGAATCCTCATAAGTGCGTCTTCTGCGTCGACTCTGGCCGTCTTTTAGGCTTTATAGTCTTGAAAGACGGAATTCGCCTCGACCCTCTGAAGGTTGAGGCCATTATAAATCTCCCGTCACCCTCCTCCCTTTATCAGTTGCAGAGTCTGCAAGGGAAAGCGAATTTTCTTAGGCGCTTTATCCCGAATTACGCCGAGGTGGCCAAAGGATTCACTCGTTTGTTAAAGTAGAATGTTCCCTTTCATTGGGACGAAATCGCTCAAGAATCCTTTGAGAAGCTGAAGACATTGCTAGTCAATGCTCCGTTGCTTCGTCCTCCGGACTACCACCGCGATTTTACTTTGTATCTAGCCGCCGCATTAAGCACCATCGCCATGGTCTTGGTGCAGGATGACGAGAACGGTGATGAACATGTTGTTTATTACCTCTCTCGGAACCTTCTCGACCCGGAAACGCGTTATGCACATGTTGAGAAGTTGGCCTTAGCAGCCGTACACGCTGTACAGCGCTTTCGCCATTACATCCTTTTGCGCACGATAACAGTGGTTTCAGACTGTAACCCTATGACGTATATTCTTTCTAGACAATTACTAGGGGGCAAGTACTCCAAATGGATCGTCATCCTGCAGGAGTTTGATTTGGAGTTCACCACCGCCAAGTCAACTAAATCACTGGTCTTCGCGGATTTGATATGTTCTCTCCCTACAGACTCTCTTCCTGAACACTCTGAAGATCATATACCGGACGAAACGTTGTTTCTTATCGATACTCGTGATCCTTGGTACGGGGACATCATAGTGTATCTTCAGACCGCGACATTCCGGTCTGAGTTGGATAAAGCCGCACGCCGTCGGATTCGGCACCAGTCCCAACCCTACCGCATAGTGGGAGATACCCTATATCGTATTGGAGTAGATTCGGTGCTCCGACGATGCCTTACCTTGGACGAGGCTGAAAAAGTCTTGAATGACTGCCATAGTGGTGCCTGTGGTGGACACATGTCCGGATATGCCACTGCCCAAAAGATTCTAAGGGCAGGTTACTTCTGGCCTTCTATATTCAAGGATTGTATCACTGCAGTCCGAAAATGCCATCCGTGCCAGATTTTTCAGCGCAAGATGCGCGCGCCGCCGATGCCTTTGCATCCCGTTATTACCGTCGGCCCTTTCGCGAAATGGGGCGTAGATTTTATGACGTGTAACCCTCACTCGGCCGGGGGGCATGCGTATATCATCATCGCCGTCGACTACTTCACTAAGTGGGCCGAGGCGATGCCTACACTTGCTGCTGACGGAAGAACGGCTGCTTCTTTTTTATTCAACCATGTTATTGCACGATTCGGGGTCCCTCAAGCTATCATCACTGATCACGGTACTCATTTCCGTGATTACATGATGGCGGAGCTGACAGCTGCGTTGGGCCTGCGTCACGACAGCTCAACGCCATACTACCCTCAAGCTAACGGTCAGGTTGAAGCGGTGAACAAGGTTTTGGTCACTATGCTTCAACGAACAGTTGGGATTCATAAATCCAGTTGGCATCTCCAACTGCTCTCAGTTCTCTGGGCGTACCGAACGTCTGCTAAAACTGCAACCGGATTCACACCATTCCAACTGGTGTACGGTCTGGAAGCTACTTTGCCGGTTGAATGCGAAATTCCTTCGCTTAAGTTAGCTGTGGAGCTCTTACCGGATACTTCTCCTGAGGAAGAGCGTCTTCTGTATCTCGAACGGTTGGATGAAACCCGTCGTTTAGCTGCTTTGATCATCGAAGCACAAAAGAAGAGGGTCAAATCTCATTTTGATCAATCGGTTTCTCCCCGTTCTTTCATTGAAGGAGACCTAGTCCTCTTGTACGATCAGGCACATGATAAGCTTGGTGCCGGTAAACTCCAGCCCATGTGGCACGGTCCCTATATAGTAAAACGTGTTTTGAAAAATGGGGCCTACGAACTTATAGACTACGAAGGAGTTCCATTGGCGCAGCCCAAAAATGGGTTGTACCTTAAGAAGTACTACGCCTGAAATGATTTCTTGGTGTGGTGTGTGTACATAGGTGTGTGATTGTCATTTGTGTGCATGGTGTGGTGTTCTTTGTAAACATCTTTTCTGCTGATCGGGTCTTCCTGGTTGTGCAGATGTCTATTCATCCATTTGTTGGTTTCGCGGACGGTGCCTCCCGCAGTACCAGGAATCTGTCTTCTGCAGCCTGGGTAATCTACGATCCTGCTGGTGAGTTGATCAACCTGCAAGGTGTTTTTTTAGGACGTACCACGAACAATATCGCGGAATATAGCGCCGTGTTGGAGTTATTAACCGAGGCTGTAAACCTTGGTATCCGTGAATTGCTCATGTACCTAGATTCACAGCTTGTAGTGTTGCAGCTGAACAGGCACTATTCGGTAAGAAACCCGTCCATTTTACGATTGTATTTGCGTATTCGATTACTGGAAAGGAATTTTGAATATATTACATATCATCATATACCCAGGCATTTGAATACATTGACAGATGCAGTAGCAAATTTGGTGTTAGATAGACATTTGCGCAATTTATAAATCATCATCACATGTAAAGAAGACTCATCCAGAAATAGATATGCATATATAGATATCGAAATGTTTACATAGAAGTGTGTCACATAAAACTCAAAAATATACATAAGTGTCTTAATACATCCGGAGACACTGTGTCTCTCAAAAAATGGTGTGGCTAAATCCTAGAGACTAATCAGCATGGTGCTCATGATAGCACGTTACTGCACGCACTAGCCGCCTCAGGATTCGGTGGAGCCGGTTTGGGACTCCCACCGTATAACGCTGGTACTCCATCGGTACATCTGACAGTCGGGCATAGTCTGGGATCCCATGGACGATCCCCTCAAGGTTCTGAACCAGTGCCTCTCCTCCGGTACCTTCCCCCTGGATCTCAGGGGCGAGTTGTGTCCTCCGGAAGATAGGAGACATCCCGGCTGGTCTCTCAGGTCCTACATCTGCATGCATATATAATTGTGTTAAGACAACTGTGTATTAACAAAAAAAAAAACATATAAACATAAAATCAAAATATGAGGTCTTACCCAGCTCTTCGTCCCAGTGGTCTCCTTCTGGTAGCGGGAGATCCGGGTCCCCTGTAAAGTCAGTTCCCGCATAGGGCCAATCTTCCACAACGATCAGTTGGCGCCGTAACCACCTGAAGAACTCGGGCTTCCAGGACATCTGTTGCCCGCCTCCAGATCTGGGCATCAGTGCTGCTCAGCGAGCCATTCTCGGCTCTCGTGGTACTGGACTCGCCACATGGGCCTCTTGGCCCTGGAAGGTTGGTATGCGTTCCAGAATGAACGATACCAAGATGGAACCATACCCAAACTGCTTCAGTTTGTTCTGTTTGCACTTTGTGAGCTGCCTTTTCATGTTGATAGTGACAGCTGTTGCCCAGTCATACAGTCGGGGACCCATGCATTCTGAGGCCAGTAAGAGTTGAGTCTTTGTAGCCTCGTGCGGTTCCTGCGATCCAGCAGCCCGCGTAATGGTGTGGAGTACAACTCTCAGTGCTAGGTCAGGGATGGTTGAGATGTATACCTTCTTACTCCCTGTTCCTGTTTGTGCCCCACGGCACACCCGCGCCATTACTTCCTCCATCTTCTCCCCTGATGGTCTGCTCCCAGTCAGTACAGGGATTGGACCCCTGCGGGATAATCCAGTAACAAAATAAATGTCGGTGACCTCCAATTCCAACACCTGGTCTCGTATTCTGAATACCTGGTCATTTTCATCCCAGAGGTTGATCAAATATTGGAGGAGCTCAGGCTGAGCTCGTAAGCATGGCGTGAGGAAGAATTTATTTAAGCCACAGTCCCTTAGAGCATTCATGCAATTCTGGTTTTGCATGGCCTCTTCGTCCTCATCTCCGTGTTCCCGTTCCTTCCATTCAATCACCATTCTGACTGTTTATCTGCATTCACATGATTCAAAGCCCCTAATTAGATCTTCTGTGAGCTTAGAAATTCAAGAAATTTGACATAAATAGAGGTTTTTTAGGCGGAAAATTGGGTTGCGCCGCTGGCGCGACTGTTTTGCTGACAGTCGCGCCATGTGGCGCGGGCCCTTTGATAAAAAGAGCTCAGTGGCGCGGGTCCGTGCCCGATACCCGCGCCACTTGGCCCGGCCCTAAAAATTCAAGAGTGCCCTTACAGAGCTGATTTCTAAGGGGAATTCATTAAAAAGTGCATGGAAAGAAAGAGAAAAGGAGCGCCTCTTACCTGTCACAGACGAGACGCTGAATGGTTGCCTGGATTGGTCGCAATCGCCGTCAGAAGATTCTGCTCCAAATGGACCACTGCTACTCTCCACAAGGTAAATAGTAAAAAGTACTTTCATTTTTTACCATTGGACATATTTATAACTTTTCGACGTTAAAATGTGTTTTAAAAGTTATTTCTTGTCAAATATTTGCATGTATTATGTCGAAAATGGATTTTAAGCTTGTTGGGTATGTGCAGTGACAGGTTTTTGCGACTTAGAAGGTGGAAACGAGTTGTATTTTATACTTTTTCGGACTCGGTAAATACACGAAAAGTCACTCTGGAGTCATCTTTCAGCTCTTTTCTGACTCTCTAAATATGAAAAGATTGCCGAGGCCCTTGTCGTTTCGATCTCGTTAAAATGGACACGAATCGACATTCACCCGGTATAAGTTTAACCCTTTTTCGGGCCGGGATGGATTGATTACGAAAAAGGAATACCCTAGCCTATTGCGACTAGGAGGTTTTCCCGGTTATTGTTTTCTACCTTTTCGGATCTGGGGAACTATTTACGAAAAGGGACCTGTGGAGTTTTCTTTTCCGCTGTCTTTTCAAACTCTCTAAACATGAAAAGACGCCGAGTTCTTCCTTTGTCAGACTCGTTAAACCCTGATGACATTGGATTTCGTCGAAATGACGTTCTCCGAGTTCCTCCTTCCTAGGGCTCGTTAAATGAACTAGGATGGATTCGCCCGAAGGGCGGACTTATATGACAAGCATATGGTATCCTCTTCAAGCTTGTGTAAAAATAAAGAGGTACTCACCAAGATGGTGGGGAAAAATGGAACCATTGACGTTGTCGTCGGCAGTATGTCGCTCTTGAACATGGCACTTGTCTGCATTCGTGTCGGGTTGGGGACATCTCATCTCGCTGTTTCACTTTGCTTCCATGGGTTTGGGTAATCTCTTTTGACCTCTCATCTGTTCACTGCCTCGTCGCCATGACCTTTGATCTGTTGATGTCAAATACTGCCAAGTCCATTGCCGTGCCGTTTATATGTTCAAGAGAAGTTGGCCTCTGAGAATATCAACCTTCCTCTGTTTCTCATATGATCCTAATTCACAACAAAACATTATGTTCCTCTGTCTCGTGTCGATGATGTGGGAATCATTATGGCCCACCTTCGATCAAGATCACTTCCTGTCGACTTCAAATCATTATCCAGGAAGTTGGTCTAGAGACTCCTGATGGTACCTTGGAGCCTGCATGCCTTAATGGCAGGTTCGTCGCATTCGACGTGAGGTTTTCATCATTGGCCTCCGATTGGATGATTCTGCGGGTGTTCGACGTCAGCTCATTTATTCACACGCCGTGGATTGTACCTGTAGTACCTTGAGGACCATCGTCATTATTGGTGGTTTCTCTCGCGTCTGTTAACAACTTTCATCATTGGCTGGTAATCAGACGATGTTCTTGCATGTTCGACATCAGCTCACACATTCGCATGCTAGAACTTGTACTTGTTTGGGTCGAGATGGAGCGCAAGACCCTGGATTGTGTCTGTTGTAATCCAGGCTGCGATTGTGGATTATTGTCATTATGTACATGACTCAATGGATTGATAACAGACCATACTCGAGCTCATTTGTTCGATCTAGTTGGATGGTCGCGCCTATACCTAGATCCGGATTATAAGATATTTGTTCCTTATATTCTGGAGGAGACCGCGTCCATACCATATATATACATCATGTACTTGGTGATATCAAATACTTTCTCAGGTAGTTTTCCGCCATTTCGCTGGCCTCTGGGATTATGCTCTGTGGTGATTACCCCCTCTCTCTTGTGTCTCATGTTTAGGGGCATCTGCTACACAGCAATTTGTCACCTGCCCTTACCATTCCTCATTCCATTGCACGTGAGTGACCCATTATAGACTGTGAACACTGTCATGCACTGAAAACATCATCATTGCATCCCTCTGAGTATGAGCTTCATTTCCCCCTTGAGACATCTCCTTGCAAAATCCATGAAAAACAGCTCTTTTTGCATTGGCGCGGGTAGACAGTTCAGTACTCGCGCCACTCAGGGAAATCCTGTAAAGAGGTCGCGCCACTTGGCGCTCTGTCATAGAGCAGCAATCGCGCCACCCATTTTAGGGATTGTTTTTTAAATATGGATGGCGGAAGTTGAGTTCAAACAAACTCACAAACCACTGCCTATCTTGAGTTGGGAGGTTTGGCTGCGGGAGTTCTATGGAAGGGAATTGGTTTTGCCACCTCCCATAGAACCTTCCTTGTTGATAGGGCCAATCCCATAATAATAGGGATCCCAACTCCCTCCTTCCCCATCTATAAAAGCCTGCTCAAATCCATGGCAAGCTAGTCTTGAAGTGCTGAAGCTTTGCATCTCCCTATTCCCAAGTGCCTTTGTGCCGTAAAGAATCCCTTCTTTCCCTTAAGGCCCATTCAAGCGAGGAGACCATTGTTACGAGACTCTGGAGAGGTTTCCCTTTCCTTGGCGAGCTTTGCGAGACGTGGACAACCTGAGACCCGTTCGAAGGAAGCTGCGACGTCAGAACTTGGTTGTAACTTCTATTCGTTTATCACTTTAATAGATGACTATGATTATGGTTCCACTCCTTTTTTCATCATGTTAATGCGAGTAATATCTTTTCTGACCGATGTTTAGTTACGTATGCTGGTTCCTATGCATGTATCTGTTCGTTTCTTCTGTGTGCAGGTGTTCATCCACGCAGATCGTGGAAGGATTGTGATCTGCCAGGGCTGAAGGACGGGGACATCTTCTTCTTCAGATCTAGCGTTGGAATCCGTGCAGGCTCTTATCCCAAGTCTTTCATTCGTAACTAGGAGCTTGCGTCATAGCATTGTTTGTTTGTTGCTAGACCCCTGCTGGGCTAGTAGGGATCGCCTCTGTCCGCAGAGGGGATTTACCTCCTCAACACCAGGAGCAAATTAAAATACCACAGAGACAGGATTGGGGTGGCAGATAATCCCTATCTTGTTGAGAGGGAGTGTTGAGATTGCAACAAGATGATGAGCTTAGTGAAAAGAGTTGCCTTCACTAAGTGGGCCCGCAGGCTATTTTTGGCGCAAGTCTATTTTTAGACACGTCGATCATATTCTATGAGTTACAGGATGCTATTTGTGGATGGTTGGTCAAGTTGGAAAAATAGATGGACTTATATTTTTAGACATATTGGGTAGAATCTATTTTTAGATCGCTAGTCTAAAAATAGATAAGTCGAATATTATTAGCTCTTAATAATATTTGGACTCTAATAATTATCTTATTCTCTTGGAGCACTTCAGTTAAGTGCACAAATGTGGCACAAGAGCTGACAGAAGGAATTATGCTATTCCTGAGGGTTTAGTGGAGCTATTGCATGGAGGACTTCAGTTAGAACTCATGTGACAGAGTTTGGTGGAGTTGTAGAAGTAGTTGGTGGAGTTGTGTTCAGTTTAACTCAGTTAGACACAATTGAGCTAGTTGTATCTAGTCTAACTGATTGATACACTAGTGAGAGTGGTTTGAATTAATTATTAATTAATTCACTAAATATTAACTCATTAATCAACTGAAGAATACATCAGTTAACTACAGTGCATGGACAGTTTCAGTGGAGACCAGTGGAGAGATAGGTGAAAGAGCAAGTTGACTATTAGTTGTGACTATAGTGTTGCATGTTTTGCAACACACAGTGATTGGAGATGCCAATGAGGATTGCATGAGCAAGGCTAGGGCGATTCGAGTTCATTCAGAGCCATTCTTTAGCAGGGATTGCGCAGTAGAGGCAGGCTAGCAGGTGGCAGAGATTGGTGCATGGATTTGCTAGATCATGGCCTGATTAGTGTGTAGTGATTGTATTATACTAAGAGCTTGATATGATCAACTTTGTATGAGGATTGTTACATGATCTCTATGAAATATATTATATATATATAGTTGGGGTTTTTAGCTTCAGGCTTTCTCGTTAAAACACTGTGTTCATATGTGTGAATTTTATGGTTTCAATGTGTGCATGCAATTTATTTAATTTCCGCGTGTGATGATCAATAGTAGAAGAGATTTTGTATTGTGCATGAAGTTAAAATAGTGTGTGATCAGGATAATCTTGGATATATAACGCATTATTTATATAATTTCCATAGGGAGTAACTAGGGAGAGACGGGGAGAGAGTGTATATATTGTTTGGGGTGAAATAGAGAGATAAATAAGGAGAGATAGAGAGAAGAGGGGGAGAAAAGGAGAGATGGTGATAGAGTTGAAGGGTGGAGAGAGACAGAGATAGAGACAGAGAGACAGAGAGACAGAGGGAGGCAGCAGAGGAAGGAAGAGAGCTCAGATGTGAGAGAGAGAAGGAGAGAGGAAGGGAGAGAAAGAGGGAGGTAAGAAGAAATATACATAGAGAGAAGTTGGAGATAGAGAGGGAGTGATAAGGGAGATGGAGAGAGAGGGAGAGAGAGGGAGAGAGGAGAGTAAGAGGGAAGACAGATAGAAGGGGGGAGAGAGGAAGAGAAGGGGAAGAAAGAGAGAGAGGGAGAGGAAGAGGGGGTAGCGATAAATAAATATGGATAAAGAGTGTGTATGTTTTGGGGGTGATATAGAGAGACAGAAGGAGATAGATATATAGATGGCAGGTGAAGAGATGGAAGAAGAGAGAGAGACAGAGAGAGGGATGGATAAGTAGATATGAAGGAAGAAAGCATGTGTGTTTAGGAGGGGGGTGAGATATAGAGACAAAGAAAGATAGATGGAGGGAGATATAGATATATATGGGGGAAGAGAGGGAAGACGAATTCTTGCACTAGATGCATTGATTTTAGTGTAGATGGTGATTTCTATTCCTATTTGATTTCTTGCATTTAAGGAGATAAACCGATGGACATGGGCGAGGGGGAATGGAGAGAGAGAGAAGGAAAGGAGTGAGAGAGGGGGAGAAGGGTAAGAGAGAGGGAGAGGGGGAGACACATATATGGAGGGGGAGAGATAAGGAGAGAGGGAGGGAAATAGTGACAGGGTTGGAGAGCAGAGAGAGAGAGAGAGAGAGAGAGAGAGATGGGGGGAGAGAGAGGGAGAGATGGGGGGAGAGAGAGGGATCTATGAGAGAGAGGGAGAGTGGCGAATTGAGAGAGAGGAGGAGAGAGGGATGACAAAGAGATGGATTTGGAAGGGGAGAGAGGGAGGGAAGAAAAAATACATATAGGGAGAAAAGCAAAGCGAGAGAGAGACAGGGGGAGTGAAAAGAAAGATATGGAGAGAGAGTGTGTACGTTTGGGGGTGAGATATAGAGAAAAAGAAGGAGAGATGGAGGGAGATATAGATATAGATGGAGGGGGAGAGAGGTAATAATATTTCTTGCTCTAAATGCATTGAATTCATGGTAGATGGTGATTTCTAATCCTATATGAATGCTTGCACTAGATGCGTTAATTTTAGTGTAGATGTTGATTTCTAATGATATTTGATTGCTTGCACTAGATGCATTGATTTCAGTTTAGATGTTGATTTCTAATCCTATTTGATTTCTTGCACTAGATGCATTGGTTTCAGTGTAGATGTTTTATAGTTCTATTTGATTGTGTGCACTAAATACACTGATTTCAGTGTAGATGTTGATTCTAATTCTATTTTATTGCTTCCACTATATGCATTGATTTCGGTGTAGATGATGATTTCTAATTCTATTTCATTGCTTGCACTAGATGCATTGATTTCAGTGTAGATTGTGATTTCTAATTCTATTTGATTGCTTTCACTAGATGCATTCATTTCAATGTAGATGGTGATTTCTAATCCTATTATCTTGTTTGCACTAGATACATTGTGTTGGGCCATAATTGTAATCTACGGATAAATTACGCTTCCCTAGACAGGTACTAGTCTAGAACAACATGTGAAAGACTATACTACCATTTCTCCTAACTCAGAACAGATACACAGAGAGGATTGGAGGCTTACTTGATCAGTCGCTTCCAAATGACTCTTTCTGTCACTTTTGTTGCAGCTTCAAATTCAAGCGGTTTGTGACCTGAATGCTTCCTGCAAGAAAGAACACTGAAACAACAGAAGATGCAATAATATAGATATCTATTCAAGCTAGTTAGCTAAATCTGTAAAGCATAAACTACATTCATCAACCAAGATCTTACAATATGGAAAATCAAAGTTAACATAGATGCATGTAGGGAAAAATAAGAAGTACTCTTTATTGATGATAGCAGGAGAGGTTACAACCTAGTGACTGATTTGAAGTGACCTTCAAGAAAAGTTTCCGAGTCTCATCACAGCATAAATCTCTCCAACAGCAGCTCAACAAATCAAACTCTCAATTGAAAATTCTCCGGCATTTCTCTACTCAAATTCTTCCTTCTCAAACACTTAGATCTGTGTTCAATTTATAGATGAACTGTAGGTTGTTTTGCAATCAATAGCTTTCCAAAAATAGGCAAGACATGTTTCCAGTCATGTAGATGTCAAATGGACACTTGGATTTGAAGCTTGACACATGTGAACTCTTCTAGAAGGCACTGGCCAAGTGGAGATTCTGGAACAATGAGAATTTCGCTCCCAATGTGACCAACGCACCTTTGAATGTCGGGAAGTGCTTTGCAGAGCAGCCTTGCATGGGGATACCTACATATGCAATGCACTTAAGCCCCTTAGAGCCTGCGTTGGTGAGCTCTCATATGTTATATAATAAGCTTCAAAACAAGGAAACCTTTGCTTGATGAAAGTATTGTTTGATTTGTCTTGTTTTCTGTCTTAGGGCATAGAGAAACTAAAATGATAGGGAATGATAGACCCTTGATCATTGGTCCTGGAGATGATGCCCAGTTAACCAGGTCATTGGGAATAGTGCCCAAATTGACCTATAACAATTTACCCCCTAAAGCATGAGATCCAAATAATAAGAACACTTGATTGAGATGTTTTACACTGTGATGAGCTTGGAAACGAAGCTGAGTGGTCACCTGCATCAATATTACAATACATTACATCATGATATAACCTCTATTGATCATAATTGCTGAGGGTAGGCATTCCCATAGTCAACACATAAACAATCTAATAACATGTACATAATTCATAAAGTCGTCTACATTAGAATTTTGCCCAGATGCAGACATGCCTACAGATATAGGCCCATGTTTGGATGACAATCTGTATGTAAGGTCACCGTACAGATGATGTGTACAAAAATCCTGAAATCGCAGCCCGAATGGTTGAAACTAGATGTGGGGTTTTCTTATCTCATTCACTCGATCATTCAGGTACAAGTCTAGCCATGCGAATATATGATTTGTAGTCGAACATGGAAAGACATCGTTTGATTACCAACCAATAATGTGAGTTGTTAACAAACACGAGAGAACCACCATTAATGTCAATGGCCCTCAAGGTACTGCAACACATTTCATAAGGCGTGAATAGATGATTTGATGTCGAACGCTAAACAAAACCTTTCGATCAAAAGTCCAGAAGCGAGGATCTTGTAGATGCTGTAACAAGCCTCATGGTACTGGAATATGATGTTTCTAAGTGAACTTCTTGGAAATTGATTTGTCGTCGACAGGAATTCACCTTATTGCAAAATAGGAGTTACTGATTTCAGAGACAAGGGTATGACTTGATATAGCAATTTTTAGGGATGACGGTCATGAAAATGAAGGTTTACGAGTATTGCAGATGGATGAGTTTTTAATCACTGGATGACTTCTCTTGAACATATCGGCGACACAGTGATGAGTTGGCAGCATTGACACAAAACCGAAGTGAAGGTATGATGAACCATAGGTGTGAATGAATCGTCAAGATGATTACCCGACCCAAACAGTCATGAACATGGAGTGAAAGAAGTGTCATGTTCAAGAGCGACTTGCTACCAAAAAAGAAACTTTTCTTACTTTTCCCAAATTTTCCCCAGTCATTTGTTGACTAGTACCTCTTTATTTTTTAACAAGCTTGAGGAGGATAACATTTTTTTGATCTATAATTCAACCCTTTGGGCGAATAAAGTATCGCTTTTTAATAATTTAATGAGTCTAGCGATGAATGAAACTTGATTCTTGCCATGATCGACAAGCCTGTCGCTATTTTATGTTTTAACGAGCTTAACGACAGTGATAGCCCGATCCTTTTTCATATTTAGGGAGACTGAAAAAGAGGACGAAAGAGAACTCCAAAAGTACTTTTTCGTAAATTTGTCTCTCAGATTTGAAAAAGTGTAAAATAATATTTGAAAGAACCTCTTTGGTCATGTTTAACCAAGGTATTCTTTTTTCGTAAATAATCCATCTCAGTCCGGAAAAGGGTTAAACTTATACTGAGTAGATATCAATTCATTTACTTTAACAAGCTCGAAATGACAAGTGCTCAACAATATTTTCACATTATCGGAGTCTAAAAAGAGCTAAAAGAAGACTCTAGGGGTTCCTTTTTCGTTGTTATCGAAGTTCGAAAAAGAGATAAAAGTGCGCTTCAAATCCTTTTTTGTTTTTAACAAAGATCGAAAAATAAGGAGAAAAAGTATGCTTTGTGGTCAAGTCTTTCTTTGAAATAAATATGCATGACTAATTTGTTCATCAGTTGTATTTCCTATTCAGAACAACATTAAACAGATTAAAAATACCTGTTTCATGATAAAAACATAATAAAACCATAGTCATAGCAATAATTTTAACTTGCAAACAATTAAATGATTATATAAAGTAGTTTCACTATTCATTTTTACCATTCCATAGTTACCATTTGCATTTTGGAGCTCTGAACCTGATTTTTCCCTCGAACTTCAGTTGTTGATTGCGGTTATTTCTGTGGACAGATTTCGTTGCCGTTTGATCCAGGTTAGTAAAATGAACCTCCTCTTTCTTTCAGTATTCATTTCATTCCCATTCCTTGCAAATTTTTAGGGTTTTAATGCCCCTAGGGTAAATTCTGCCCAAATTGAGGGCAACGCACCCTTGAACATCGAAACCTGCATTGCATAGCAGGTACAGTGAAGGGTACCTGCATATGAAACACACTGTCTCAACCCAGGGAGTGCGTTGGACGCAGTTCAAGTTTTTTATTTTCATGATGTGCTCAAAATTTGCCTAGTTTTTTGCAATGAATGGTATCTAATGGATCTTATGGTTGATTTTCAGGTTTCCATTAGATAATAATGAAAATTACATGGAGAGAAAGAGAACATGAGGAACAAGATATGATTGCCTTGAATGATCTGAGTACTGTAAGAGCCTTAAGAGATTGTGGACTACTTAAGTACTTCAAATTTTCGGGAATGAGGCAACAAATAGAACTCCTAGAGTTCCTTGTTTGAGCATGAGATCCAACGATAGAGGCATTTCACATAAAAAAATCAAGTGTTGTCCATAACAGTTGAGGATGTGTATTTTCTCACAGGTTTGTCGAGAAGAGGTTTGCCCATTTCTCTCAAAGGGTCTACCGTTGGAGGAGAGATAGTGAGGGATTATGTTATGCAGTATTGCTATCCAGGGTCAGAACCTAGCAAAGATGGAAAAATAAACATCCGGGATGTCAGGGATTTACCTTTGAGAACCATCCTTTTCACGATCGCTAAACTTGCTGGCACCGTTACACTCCATGTAGCGAACAGATCATATATGAAGTATGCACTAGAGTGCTTAGAGCCAACAATATTCAACTGGTTTGAAGTTGTTCTATCTCAGATAAAGGAACAACTGAACAAAGAAAAGGGAGGAAGGAAGAAAATTTTTAGTTATGGTTCGATCCTTATCTTCTTCGCTTTAGAACGGATTCCACTGATGCGGCCACAACATGTAACATTGGATATATCTAGTCCTAGAGATCCTCGAATGCAGAGATGGGTAGAAATCATGGGTCGGCATGTAGGCCGATCGACCATTGTGTTCTCTACTGCATTCTTCACCTGGTTTCGACGACAGATTGTCGCCATCGATGAATACGCATATGCAGGCGTCAACTTCCAAGGAGATCCAGATCTAATATTACCAGAAGGCACTCAGTGGGGTGTAATAGGTAAGAATGATTTGACCATATATATATATATATATATATATATATATATATATATATATATATATATATATATATATATATTCTAAGGTTTATACAATGTTTTGTGTTTTGATTTCTTTCCAAGACTAAACTAAATGTTTGATGTAATGCAGATATCGGTCATGTTCAACCAATAGAGGAACTAGAGCGCGAAGCGGATGCGCTAGCAGAGAGGGCTGTCGGTAGAGTAGTCCTTTAAGACCTTGATATGGCTAAGACTCTAGCTGAGCTCTAGCAGCATGTAGAGGGGTTGACCTTCGGGATTCCGGATTTCCAGATGGAAGAGCTTCCCATGCGACTGCAGCGACACACAATTGGGGTTCCTAGCCGTTGGATGCGGTTGCTTCGTAGGATTGCTAGATCTATAGCATGTTACCACGAGCACCACTAGTTTACTTGTGAATTTTTGCATACATTTTGAGGTTGGATGACCTATGTGTCTTGGGCACAAATTTTGTAAAAAACCTATAACTATCTATCTATATGTTTTCAGTGTTTTTCCTATGTTTAATGCGCAATCCTATTCAATGTTGTGAATATTTTATTTACCTATGACGCAAATGTCTGTTTAAAACTTAATTAGCTAATGAATCAGTTAAAGTGTTCAGATTTCTGGAAATGTGCTGATATTGAACAAAATCAAAATTTCTTTCCAAAAGTCTAACTGTAAGGAACAATCTAAGAAGTGTTGGATTTCTAACAGTATAAATACTAGTAAGTTGTAGTACCACAAGTTGTGAGTCTAACCTTATGACTATGCGGTTAATACCAAATGAAATGGCATCAGAGAGAAGTTTGATCAACGCGCTATACTCAGCGATATTGTTCGTCAATCTACCAATACAAATCCCTCGAAAACTCACTAACTCGCCGTTCGGAGCGAAAATGGCCCACGCTGCAGAGGATAGATTCTGCGTACTACGACTAGCACCATCAACATATCCAATAAATGCTTCTGAAGATTCAGACATCTTCCGTAAAAAATGTAAAGCGGATTATTAACGTCAAGAAAAATCTTAAAAACAAATTAAGATAGTGAATGCAAATCAACAACATATAAACAATATAATACAAAAAATTACTATGCTCATGATTAAGCATAGTAAAGTTTCAAATACTACCCATTTATAGGCTGTGCCAATGGAATCCCATCGTAATCAACTAATTTGTATTGCACCCTTATACGTCTCTTATGCGCTTCGTTGGCCAATTGGGCTTCACGACGCATTTCATCTAGATGGATGAGGTTAAGGAGATGCGCTTCTTCTTTTGAGGTGTCAGGTAACAAGTCTATCACGAGTTTTAACGATGATATTTCGCATTGGATTAGTAAGATAGCTTCCAGACCATACACCAATTGAAAAGGAGTAAATCCGGTTGTGTTTCTCACCGAGTTTCGATATGCCCACAAGGCAGAGTACAGGATCAAGTGCCAGTTCCTTTTACGGACTCCTATCATTCGTTGAAGCATTCGTTTAAGAATTTTGTTAATAGCCTCAACTTGTCCATTTGATTGTGGATAATAAGGAGTAGAATTATCATGTGACAATCCTAACTTGGCTGTCAATTCAAACATCATGTGGTTGCGAAAATGCTTCCCATGATCCATAACTATAGCCTGCGGGACCCCAAACCGTGCAATAACATGGTTGAAGAAAAACAATGCAGTTGTTTGTCTTGTGTTATTAAATGTAGGCATCACTTCAGCCCATTTGGTAAAATAGTCGACTGCGACAATAATATAACCATGCCTCCTGGATTAAGGAGGGTTATAGGTCATGAAATCAATACACCATTTTGTAAATTGTCCAGCAGAGACAACATAATGCATTGGCACTGGCGGTTTGTGGATTTTACGATGAAAAATCTGGCATGCATGACAACTTCTGACTGCGAGGATACAATCTCGAAAAATGGTAGGCCAAAAGTAATCGGCGCGGAGTATCTTCTGCGCTGTAGCATATCTAGATAAATGTCCACCACAAGCCCCATCATGGCAATCATTTAATACTTTTTCGGCCTCGTCATGAGTGAGGCACCTCCTTAAAATGGTATCGACACCATGACGATAAAGTGTATTGCCGACGATCAGATAATATTTTGCTTGGTATCAAATACGTCGCTGATCAGAGCGAGAGGTATTAGGTCAAAATTTTTGGGTTTGGAGATAAATGATGAAATCCCAATACCAAGGATCAGATGATCTGATCAGAAACAGAGACTTGTTTGGAATATATGGTTCCGACATAGTAGGATTACTATCAGAGGGAAGGTCACAGAGAAGCTCAGTCAAAACTAAAGACTTCTTTGACTTGGATTTGATGAATTCCAAATCAAATTCCCGCAAAATGACGATCCATTTTGAATACTTTCCCCCCCAGCAATTGACGTGATAAGATGTAAGTCATGGGGTTGCAATTCGAAACTATTGTTGTTTTTCAGAGCAAGATATAATGGCGAAATCTTTGGACAACTTGAACAACTGCCAAGGAAAGCTTTTCTACGTACGAGTACTTAACTTCCGTATCATTGATATTACGACTCAAATAATAGATCGGATGTTCAATTCCATTTTCTACTTCGACCAAAACCATAGCGATGGTCATTTCAGCCGCTGCGATATATAGGAAATAATCATTTTGATAATTTTGAGGATACATTAATGACGCTTGGACAAAATGGTCCTTGACAACATCAAAAGAAGCTTGCGCAACTTGGTCCTAGTGGAAGGGAACCCCCTTTTTCAATAATCGAGTAAATTCTTTAGCCATTTCGGCGTAGTTTGGAATGAACCTTCTTAGGAAGTTAGCCTTTCCTTGAAGTTTCTATATCTGAAGTAAGTTTGATGGTGCAGGAAAATAAAGAATGGCTTGAACCTTCAGTGGGTCTATTCGAATTCCTTCTTTTGAGACTACGAATCCGAGCAATCAACAAAAAATAACAAAAAACACAAATTTATGTGGATTGAGGTGTATCTTGTAGTGTCGGCAGTGTAAGAAAATGGCTCTCAAATGCATCGGGTGATCAGTCCAATTTCGTGAATGCACTGGTAAATCATCTAGATATGGTTGAACAATGTGCTTGATGTTGTTGAAAGCATAATCCATTGCTCTCTGAAAATTTTCCCCAACATTCTTTAAACCAAACGGAAGTTTCCTATATGTGAATGTGCCCCAGGGACAGATGAATGATGTCCTATGTTGGTCATCTGGGTGGATATTGATTTGATTGTAGCCAGAAAATCCATCCATGAACGGAAATATTTCGCATCCAGCACAATCATCAATAATCTAGTCGATAAAGGGAGTAGGATATTTGTCTTTTGGACAAGCATGATTAACATCCCGATAATCGACGCATACTCTAATGGTTCCTTGTTTTTTCATAACAGGAACGATATTGGAAACCCACTCAGTTAGTGGAACAGGGTAAATGAAACCAGCATGCAAAAGTTTTTCAACTTCTGCTTTGATGGCAGCGAATTTCTTCAGATGAACAGGACGAAGCCGTTGACACACCGGTTTGACATCAGGATACATATTAATAATGTGTTCAACTGTACTAGTATCTATGCCAGGCATTTCCTCGTAAGACCAAGCAAATAAGTCACAAAATTCACGAAAAAGAGAGCGATATGAATCAAGTTCTGATGGAGAACAAGATACACTGACATGAATATTTTCTACAACGTCAGGTTTGGTCGAAATATTGATAGAAATCGTTTCTTCAATATTTGATAAGTTTCGCTCAGAATCGATTGCATTAATTGGAAAATAATTCGAAAAGAAAGTTTTGATGGATGGGTGATATAGTTCAATTAGATTATTTTATTCATAATTTGGAAGATGGGAATGATGATGATAATGTTCCCATGGTTCTCCTTCTGACATCATAGCTTCCAAAATATTTTCATTTGTCAAAAATGTTGAGGAAAATTGATCAGATGGAGTACCAAAATCTAATGAACGATCAAACCAAACACTCGGCGACGCTGATTTCAGATTTGCCGCCCAAGACAAATAGATTTATTGCTATGCCAGCTCAATAGGGCTAGGCGGTAAAACATCATCCAACGTAGAAATATCAGAAACACCTGTACTCTCCCTTAAGCCAGATAGAGTGGAAGAGATCATGTAGCAGGTCTCTATACTTGCAATTTCTGCCGACATCGTGGGCGGCGGTAATGCAAAGGTTCCCATAAGAGTGGAATCCTTTAAGAGTCCTACACCAATGTTCTAGATTTCTAGTTGGGGTAAGTGAAAAAACGGAACGCTTCTAGTTACTTGCGAAGCGGAGGCAAAAAAGGATAATTGATTAATGACTGTGATTGTACCTTTATGTGGAAAGGCAATCATTTTAAAATATGTAGAAACAGTAGTAGTCATTGCATATACCCATGGTCTCCCGAGTAAAATATTATAGTCAAGGGGTCCATCAACAACCTCGACATCAATATTCATTGTTTTCCCCCCTAATTCAACATGCAGGTTATTGATAATACCACAAGGTTTATATGTTCTTCCATCAAAAGCCTTCAACATCGTTGATGATTGTGATAATTGCGGCGATCCAAGTGACTTCCAACAGTTTAGAGACATTATGCACGTAGATGATCCCTCATCAATAATAGTTCGATGAACAATGTGATTGAGAACATTTACTTGGATGGAGAACGCCAATTCTGCTGGTAGCTGCGGCACATGGCTCGTATGATTAAAGATGACAAGATTAGAATCAGTCTAATCAATTCCACCAATTGCCGACAATAAAGCTTGCTTCTGGGAGGGACAATTTTGTAATACCTCAAGAGCAGACATAGCTGAAGGGGATTGAGCCAAATATTCAACTATATTATAATTTTGTGCAACTCTTGCTCGAGGATTATATGTCGATTTATGAATTACTCCCTTTGGTGGCTTAATTGTCAATTCAGGAATAACAGGAGGTGGTACTGATTCATTAGATGGATTCGTTGTCGAGGTAGTAGGTTGATCAATGGCTGGACTACCATAGTCTTTATTCCGCGTCGACACCAAAATATCTTGTGAAGGTTTTGTAGTGGATAACATTAACACTTGGGAACTAGGAGTTGGATCCGTAGTAACCAAATTTGTGTCTGGATTTGGAAATGGGTCTGTCAACACAGCTGATGCATGAGAAGTCTTGATGATTTTTGAGACTTCATCAAGATGAGGACAATCCATGACAAAGTGTTCCTCGTTATATATTAACATGGATAACGAGGTTTCCTTAGTCCTGACAGTTGATCAGATGATATTTCCTACGGGTTAGAAGTTTGCTTTTTCTTTGATTTCCCCTTTTTCTTACTTCCTGGTTGCTTGTCACTTTTGCCTTTGTCAAATGACACGACATTAATTTTGGAACTAGGAGCAGGATCAGATGCAGTACTGTGGTGTGTGTTTGCAGTGCCTATCAAGCTGTCTCCGGCATGAGAGTCCTTTATTTGAGGAGGAACATTGAAATTAGATCGCGACACATTAGTAATTTTTTCATAGAGTGTGCCAGACTGAGTATAAATCAAGTCTAAATATTGGGCATGAGCGATAACTTGATCTTCTGTGACGACGCCACCTTTAGCCACATCCTCAGTTATAAGTGGTAACAGGGACTTAATGAACCATTCAGCAAGGAGCTGATTGGGAACAAATGTCTTAACCATTCGTCGATGACGACACCACTCATGAATATGATCTGAAATGTGAGTAGCATTAGTTTGTTTGAAGTTGGTCAAAATTTCCATCCCAGTTTCGTATCTGATCGATAACTGGAAATGGGTTAAAAAGACAGTAGCTAAGGCAGTGAAATTGTCGAAAGAAGCTCTAGGTAATTCAATGTACCATTTAGCAGCCAGACCTGTAAGCGTACACTGAAAAAGACGTAGTCGAACAGAATCATCATTTAAGGAATTTGATGAACACCATAAATGATAAGTCATAACATGAGTCGACAGATCTTCTCCAGGGTTTCCATTGAATTTAGGAATGTTGGAGGGTAATTTATGAGGTATCACCGGCCACCAAGGAGCATAATTGATAGGATCATTGGTTAACCGGTTTAAATATGGTAATTACAAGGTTGCAACAAAAGGAATCTGTCTATTAAGTTCAAGTTGAGCATAGCCAAGGTAAGATGGAATTGCTTGGGCAACAGGTATTTGAGCACCAACATATGGAATTTGATGTTGGTAACCCAGATAGGAGTTGTTTTGCATAGCAAACGCTTGAGAGTTCTATTGACCAAAACCTGGATATGATACTTGTTGAAATGAAGTTTGAGGCATTTGCGCCTGTGGCTGCCAAGGGCTCTGTCCACCAAAATTATAACCCAAATTAGTATAAGTTGGATTCGGTTGATATGTATAACTAGATTACGTTTGTGACACCCCATAAAATGGTACACCAACTTGTGAATAAATAATTCCTGATACAGGTTGTTGTAAATTAACCAAAGGATTTTGAGTCTGTGGACCCAACATTTGATGATATTGAATTGAAGAGCTCACCTGATAAAGTTGATGTACAATATTTTGATTTTTTAACAGGGGAATAGATGTATTAACAAGTGGTAATGAAGTGGGTGTAACAGATTGAACTGGTTGATACGATTGTACAACCGTTTGTGGTTGGATAGGCAGAGTGGGCTGCCATTGAAAAACATTCATGTCTACATTAGTTTTACGAAAATGTGATTGAGTACTGTCATATTGGGTGACCAAAGGTTGCCCCCCAGCATAAGGAGGATAATAAGACTGAAAATATTGTTCCCCAAATGCTGGGAGTCCAGTTGATATGGTACTTAAAGGAATTGACCCATAAGGACCGACTTGATATTGCCCTGATTATGGATGTAATGATACAAGTCGTTCAGTAGTAACTATAGGACTACCAGTTAAAACACTAGATGATAACATTGGCAAAGACCATGAACGTGAAGGTGCACCAGAGAAAGTGTCAGATAATGATTTGTAACCTGTTGGGACCGAAGGGCCGCCATGAAAATATGACTCTGGTGAGGTTGTGAACATCAATGGAGTAGCGAGGGTAGGAGCTGACGTAATTGGAACAACAAACCCAACCAAAGGTGTTGGTTCAAACATGGTTGTTTAACCAAATGTATACCCTCGAAAATCGACGAGAGATTGAATGGCAATAGGATGAACAAAAGCAGATGGAAATGATTGAGGAAAAGATTGGTACAGGTAAAGGTCTCCCCCAAAATGAGTTTGACTTAAAGGTGTATCAGGTTGAGGGATTTCTTCAATCGTGATTAAACGAGGAGGAAGAACTTCACTGTCAAGCCCAAAATATATTTCAGATAGTTGACTATGCGATATGGGAGTTTCAATAGCTACAGAAATTTTTGGGATGACCAAGGTAGGAACAAATTCCGGTTGTTCGACTTCAAGATTCAGATGTTCTGACAAAGAAAAGATAGGTTCTGGATCAATTTGTGATTGAACAACGTCGGGTCCAGGAGATATGGTCTCAATGATTAAATGGATCGTGACCACGGGTAGTTGTGAAGACTCCGTTTCAACAACAGTAAATGAACCGGGATGTGTGGAAACAATTTGAGCTAACTCTGGTTTAAAAGACGATGTTTCACCAGAGGTACAAATTGTACTTGATTCGACAGATCGTGATTGCCTTCGCCTACCAAAAGTAACTTTCGGTGGTAAAGGTGGTTTTAAAGCTAATCTACGCGAACGACGAGGGATAGGATTATGTTCTTACACAATTACTGATTTATTTTATCCAAAAAAAAATAAACAAAAGAGGGTAATGCTAGGCAAAAGGGTTTACCAGGAAACTGTGAACTGCAGAATACCTCCTGGCGAACCAAGAAGTACGGACAGGTAATCTCCCCGAATGCTGTGTTCGGTGTATCACAATTTCAAGGCGGCTGACTCGGTTCACCATGGATGGATATCACCTAAAAGTTGTCCTCCCAAATATACCCGAAGGTACGTGAAGGCCCAAGTTCGTATTAGCGCTGTCTGATGTGAAACCGTACAGAGAGAGCACGCCTTTATACTTATCATACTGTAACACCGCCTGATATACCCAAAAGTACGTGGACGAGCTATGATATACTTACGTACGTGGAGTGAGGTATCACACTCGGAATGTATCGCAGACAAGTTAACGACAACTGCTATGTTTTATGACGCCGGACGCGTCTCTAGACTAGACCTTCTAAATGTTATCGTTAATGTTCCAAAGCGTTGTTAAGTAAATTGAGATTTATTTTATGTTGATCTTGCTTAGCAATTTGCCTTTCAGTTTCACCACGATGATGTGTTTGAAATTCCTAAAATGCAGCTAAGAATGATAAACAAACTTTGACTTTCAACTTTTTCAATGAAGAACTTAGCTAATAAGGGAAGAGAGCAAATAATTTGAGAGCAAACAAATCAATGAGCAAAAACAAAAGCAATGAATCTCAAACTAAATGCAGATTTCCTAATGTTCCTTTTGCAAAAACACACAATCCTACATGCAAATGCAAGTTTTTCTTTTCAGTTTCCTTAATTTTATGAATGTAGAAAAGAAACTAGGTGCACTAGATCAATAATTCAAATGATTTTTACTTTTGAGAAACAAATAATACAAACAACAATTTCTCTTTTGAAGGAAAAACGAGGATTTCAACAACAATTTCTCCTATCAAGGAAATGAAGATCTTACAACAATTTCCTATTTCAAAAGCAAATGATTCTTAATGCAACCATAAAAAATACTTTGAAATCAACTTTTCAATGATAAAGAAAAACTTTTCTAAACAAACATTGAACAAATTTTCAGCCCAAGGAGGAAGAAGTATATAGAGTCACTAGTTAATTGAGCATTAAACTTTTTAGAACACAACAACAAACAAAAATGAAGCAAGTTGCAAAGTCAAATTCAAGGGAATTTGGTCACTTTTAGGAGTCAACGCAGTCTCCAAGGGGAGACAATGCTCTGCAACGCAGCCCTAGAAGGGAGACAGTGCTCTGCAAAGCACTGTGTCCAGTCTAAGGGTGCGTTGGGCGCAGTAAAAAAAGAAAAAGATATTGTTTAACTCAGTGTCTTTGCAAATTAAGTTCTGAAAAAGTCTAATCTTTATGTGTAACAACTACTGGGTGGATTTAAAAAGCAAATCAGAGACTATAACACCTAGAACTAAGAGAAATTCTCCCCAGCGGAGTAGCCAGTTTGTTGGTCCAGAATTGTAATCTACGGATAAATTACGCTTCCCTAGACAGGTGCTAGTCTATAAAAACAGGTGAAAGACTATACTATCATTTCTCCTAACTCAGAACAGATACACAGAGAGGATTGGAGGCTTACTTGTTCAGTCGCTTCCAAATGGTTCTTTCTATCGCTTCTATTGCAGCTTCAAATTCAAGCGGTTTGTGAGCTGAATGCTTCCTGCAAGAAAGAACATTGAAACAACAGAAGATGCAATAATATAAATATCTATTCAAGCTATTTAGCTAAATCATTAAAGCATAAACTACATTCATCAACCAAGATCTTACAATATGGAAAATCAAAGTTAACATAGATGCATGTAGGGAAAAATAAGAAGTACTCTTTGTTGATGATAGAAGGAGAGGCTACAACCAAGTGACTGATTTGAAGTGACCTTGCAGCAAAGTTCCCAAGTCTCATCACAACATAAATCTCTCCAGCAGCAGCTCCACAAATCAAACTCTCAATTGAAAATTCTCGAGCATTTCTCTATTCAAATTCTTCCTTCTCAAACACTTAGTTCCGTGTTCAATTTATAGATGAACTGTAGGTTGTTTTGCAATCAATAGCTTTCCAAAAATAGGCAATACATGTTTCTAGTCATGTATATGTCAAATGGACACCTGGATCCGAAGCTTGACACATGTGAACTCTTCTAGAAGGCACTGGCCAAGTGGAGATTCCGGAACAATGAGAATTTTTCTCCCAATGTGATCAACGCACCTTTGAATGTCGGGAAGTGCTTTGCAAAGCAGCCTTGCATGGGGCTACCTGCATATGCAACGCACTTAGGCCCCTTAGAGCCTGCGTTGGTGAGCTCTCATATGTTATATAATAAGCTTCAATCCATGGAAACCTTTGCTTGATGAAAGTATTGTTTGAATTGTCTTGTTTTCTGTCTTAGGGCATATAGCAACTGAAATGATAGGGAATGATAGACCCTTGATCATTGGTCTTGGAGATGATGCGTAGTTAACCAGGTCATTGGGAATGGTGCCCAAATTTACCTATAACACATTGGTTTTAGTGTATACATTGATTTCTAATCATATTTGATTGCTTGCAATAGATGCAATGATTTCAATGTAGATGATGATTTCTAATCTTATTTGATTGCTTGCACTAGATGCATTGATTTTAGTGTAGATGTTGATTTTTAATATTATTTGATTTCTTGCATTAGATTTATTGACTTCAGTGTAGATGCTTTATAATCTTATTTAATTGAGTGCATTAGATTCATTGATTTCTATGTAGATGATTATTTCTGATTTGATGTAACTCAATGTATGATGGTACATTAACTTAAAGTGATTGGATTAGCAATGTGCATTGATTTGAATGTAAGCAAAAAAAAATGATTGATAATTTGCATTGATTTGTGCATTATAGTAATTCAACCTATTCATATTGAAGAGCAAGAGAGACAAGGTATGATGTTTACTAAATAGTTCGAGTTAAATAATTAAAAGGTTTACAATCTCAACTATCGTTTTCATATAATCGATATGAAAAGATGGAAAAATTAACAAATAATGTAAAGAATTTGTAAATTTGACCATTCATTAAAAAAATCAAGATTACATTATTTCTTGACTTTTGCAAAGCAAACTATAGATTAAAAAAAATCATCAAAATATGTTAAAGGAAATAAATTATTTCAAACATTAGCAATGAAAAAAATGATTTCAAGAGTAATCTTGATGCAGTAAATTATTAAAACTACTCTTCAAAATATATTTAGTAATACCTAGAGGGACGCAATTAAGAATTATTAATTGTCAAAAGTTGTGATACCTAAAATGAAATGAAATATATGTGCAGTATCAATCCTCTTGCAAACTATTGACAAGATTGTCTACCTTCTTCATCACCAACTAATTACTAACAAAAAATTGCATACACATATAGAAATATAACACAACAATTGTAACATTCACAAACATTACCATTCAAATCCAAACATTTAAACACACAAACCACTCAAAGCATCCAAGCGCAGACGTACAAACCATTCAAGGCAAGCAACAAAAACAATATTAAAGAAGAGAATGATATAGTCATGTCAAACAAAGAAAACATAATGTAAATTTCAAAGTATGAATTTTATCTCAAACAGATACATAATAATGACAATATATAAATATGTCATTGTTGCCCTCAACTGGAACCAACCTAGATCCATCCATCTAGGTTGTGCATCGAGGGATCAAATCCCTCAAGGTGCAAACCTTTCCTCAAATTCCACATTCCAAAAGGAAAGTTTTTACTTCGAGGAATTTGATCCCTCTTGGTGCATGATAAATCCAGAGTTAGATGGATCTAGGCTAGTAAATATGTAAATTGATTACATTTACTTGTTATAGTTATCTTTTTTTTGGATTTCTTTGAAGATGAATGCATGTTATCCATAGTTCACTAGAACCAATAAAATGCTATAATCTATGTTGAGATGGATTCTAGGTTGTTTTCAAAGGTTTTGCATTCATTTATTTTTTTGTTAAATTAAATTATTTCCTATATTTGCATTAATTCTACCTTTAAATGCATTAATAAGGTAATTAGATGATTATTGGAGTGCCCCATCACCTCCATAATAGCGCACAAGTGGTTGGGTACATTCCAATATGGTATCAAAGCTTTGGTTACAACGTTGGGACTATATAAGCCAAAATATAATGTTCAGAAGAATTAATTATACTTTGCACATGAAATGTTTGACAAAAGGCCTTAATGAAAAATTTGGGGAAAATGCAGTTTAAGGCCATGTGTTTAACAAAGTGCCAATGATAATAGTTTGGGAAAAGTGTTTGGATCTTTCCATTGTAATATAAAATCCTCTAATGTTTATATTGGAGTGTTGTTAGATCATGTGCGTAGGTTATGGAAGCGCAATTGATGTAATTCATGAGATATAAAACTCATGTTCGAGGCAGATTGCACAAATTGTGGAATTTTTTTGTTTGTTTAATCCCAATATGGATGATGACTAAAATTTGAATTGTTTGTGATGGATTTGAAACTCAATTTGGAGGGTAAAATAATTAACATGCAATCAATTTGGAAAGTCATACCTATAAGTTATGGCTATGAAAAAATTTAATGACACAACCAAATGTCAATAATCAAAATCTTATCATTTGGGGGCTTAATTTTCCAAAGAAATGGTAACAGGATTGGTCACATGGTGACCAAGGGCGTAAATTAATCATGGGTTTATTGAGTGGGTCACATGTACTAATGTGGAGAAACTCATGTCAAGTCAGATTGAAGGTACAAGTGGAAGTCCTGCAACATAACAAAATTTGTGGTGGAAGCATGAAAGATGGTACATGGTTTTGGCAATACTACTTTAGAACCACAAATCTAGTATAAAAAATGAAGATCGAGGTCTATGAAGTGGGTTTCCTCGAAAGGTGGTACGTGGTAAAATTGGAGGTGGTATCAAATGCCACTTGGAAGCCTCAAAGTGTAGTATTAGAAACTGACTTTCGAGCTCAAAAGTCATAGGATGCATGTTATGTGTCCAAGTGGTTTACCACTTCAAAGAGTGTGGGGTGTGATAAGGACATGTAATTTTGACCTTCTGAGGCTTCGGAAAAATATGTAACAGACCCGGGCTAAAAGTTCATGTAATAAAAGCTAATAAAGGTAAAATAAGACCATGGTTAAGGGACACTTATTCCAAGCTCAATGTTGGGAAAAATATCCTAGTGGGCACCACTGTATATGTGTTTATGGCCAAGTAAAATGGAAAAGGAAAATGAATTAAAGAGGAAAAACGTATTATTGCCACATTTATTTTATGAAAATAATTGAAATTAGGAGAAACATAAGGTAAAAGGTCACAAGTTTCATGTGAGGAGGAAAATGAAGGAAAATAATGGAAAATGAAGAAAATAGAGACCTCATTGATAAAAAGGCTTCTAAGGATTAGTTGGTACCTTCTGTCAGTTCAATTTTTTAGTTCTCTCATTATTCTCTCTCTCTCTCTCACTCTTGGATACATGGAGTTTTCTTGGATCAATTCATTATTGTGTGGAGGAGGAAGTAAGCAAAAGAAGGAAAAGAAAGGAAAGGAAAGCAAGGATCAAGAAACGAAAAGAAATGTTTAGAAGCTTCAGCAGGAATACTTGCAGGTAACATATTGCATGTGTGATTTCCTAGCTGGTTTGGACATGCATGCCTTATGCATGTTGGTATTTGGTTATTTTGTTATTGGTGGTATGGTTTTGTCGGGTTATGACAGTGGTTTTCAACCTTGCCTTGCCTTTTTCCAGATGCCATGGTGTGTTGGGATTTTGATCTTGGTTTTGATTTCGAAATCCGGGGTGGAGGTGGTCTCAAGGTTCATTCCCAAAGGCCTAGGAATACCTTGACTAGTTTTGGTGGGATACACGATAAAGCCTAAGGAAGGTGTCTCGGTTTAGGGCCTAATGATCCGAGATTGGATTGCGGTAAATCACGAGAGACAGGGAGATGGAAAAATTCCTTAACGATATTGATGGATTTTGGATGACATTTCCAAGTTCTGCTAGGTTTTATGATCGGAGGACCAGTTTGGTGTGATCACGTTATGGTGAGGGTGGAGTTGGTTTACACTATGGATTCCCTTAGTTGTTTTGGATTGGTTCATCCATCAGATCCCACATTCATACTTGAAATATGGCACGAGGGTGACTAGATGAAGAGAGATTTGGCTCAAATATGCCTATGGTCGGGTGGAACGTGGAAGTCTTGAACTTGGTCATTATTTGCCTATGTTTAATGGAAGCTAAGTTCTCTTGCTTTTGTACCTATTATTATTTGGATTTAATGGTTTTATTCTCACTGTTATTTCCATGGTTTTATGTTGGTTATAAGCATGTTTAAATTATTGGTTAATGTCATGGTTATTTCATGTATTTACTTGTAATTGTTAAAATGATGGATGCAAGACCTAATTGATGACATATTTGGTTAAGGAAGAGGGCGGTGATCCTTCTTGTAATGTCTTATAATATTTTTCAGTTATTTATGCTTTGTCTTGTATCCTAGACCTGTAGATTACATTCATGCCAAGTGTATGATAGAATGTCAGTCTCGGTTGGGGATGGTCAAGCCTAGTCTTGGAGTCAATTTTTGGTTTATTAGTGTTGTCATTATGTGTTTAATGGATTCTGGAAGTTACAACAAGTTCTGGGCATTGGTCGAAATTATGGAATTAGTGCCTTAAATCTCACGAATGCAGGCACAATTATGGGAAATTTAGTCCATGCATGTAGGCTTATGCATCCGCCCAAATCCTCCAAGACGCATTGATGCAGTTTTGTGGTAGCGTCTAGGAGGTTTTATTCATGAAATATCAGTGGGACCCAGGGACAGGTCAGGTGGCTGACTAGGGCAGCGTCTAGGGGCCTTGTAGCAGGTGGTATAGGTATATGTTATGGTTTTATGCTTCGATTCCACTTCCTTAAAGTCACCAAGGAGGTTGAGTTTGTCTTAACTGCCCCTCATCTCATGGTTACCTTGGGCAGTTACTTGGGTAGGTGTGAGGAGAGGTGGACGTTACAGGTGGTATCAGAGCGTGGTTGCGCTCTCCTTGGGAAAAGTTTGATGTTGTCAAGATTGTCGTTGTCATGTATTCATGCCGGTTGTGTATGTGTTTCTCATGTTATGGTATATGTACTTGTTGCATCTGCATGGTGATTGTTCATGGTGCTAGTGGTGTCGCCATGGAAGGGATGATGGTGTTGTCGTTAATATGTTGTCACAAGCATATGACTGTTATACATGTCAGGTGGGTACGTGTGGTATGGTTGAGGTTGTCATGCATTAGGTCATGGTGTGTAGTTGGTATGGTCATGCATTGGTGACTGAAATCTAACTAGAATGATGTTTATGTGTTGATATACCATGTGTTATAAGTCTATATGTTGTTATGATCATGTTTATACATGTATTATGTTGATTGGTTGATCTTACAGATCAGATATCCTTCCAGAAATATGCTAAGGTACGTTGGTTTATTGTGATTTGGTTTAAGCTGACATGAGATACCTTGCAGGAAGAAATCAAGGATGGATAGAAATATGGTATACTACAAGGATTCCCCTTATGAATCTGACGAGCAACATGGTCTTAGGAATTCATCTGATTTAACAGATACACTGAGAAGTTTAAAGGAAGAGATAAGGAGTTGTAAGGCAGACAATGACAGAATCATATAGGCACAGGAAAGACAAGCAGAAGTAAATGTAGAAATCCTTCAGAGTTTGTCAGATTTGCAACGGCAGGGGCCACTCCGGATCAATTATGGACAAGAGGATGGAACTAATGGTGCATATGGTAGTAGGTCTCCTAGGAGTTACAAATCCAGTAGAGATGATACAATTAGAGATGGCAGATTCTTGGACACTCCAGATAGGAGAGGTGACAGACACAAGTACCATTCTAGTTCTGGTTCTGATAGGCATCATCATCATCATCATTGCTATCATCCTTATAGGAGGAGTGATAGGGCATATTTTCCATATGAGTTTAAGAAAGGAAAGCCACCTACCTTTGACGGAGAGATGAAGAAACCACAATATGCAAAGGAACGATTGCTTGGTATGAGGAATTTCTTCATATTGCATGACTATTTAGAAAACATGAAAGCCAAAATGGCCACATTCAATCTCAAAGGTAAAGCATACATTTGATGGGAAGATGTGAATAATTTCAGGGGTATTTATGAGGAGGTTCTACTTGGAGTGAGTTCGAGAGGCTATTCTAGAAGAAGTATATGTTATAAAGGTACTATGATGTTAAATATAAGGAGTTTTATGAGTCGCATATGGGTTCCATGACAAATGATCAGTATACTAGCAGGTTTTTGGAGTTGTTGAGATATGTGCCTTACCTCAAGGAGGAAAAGACTAAGATCCAGAGATTCATAAGTGGATTTACAATAGCATATAGAGACCATATTAAGTTCAATGAACCTAAATCGTTGGAGGAGGCCATTCGAAAGCTGAACCATTTTTATGAGCAATCAAAACACAAAATTGAGCCTAAGTGTCATTTGAAAAGCAATGAGAAAGCTAAATTGATATGAACACCAAAGCGGGAAAGACTGCAAGATGTAGGTGAGAAAGAAAATGTGGTTCCTTAATAAGAAGTTCAATAAAAATAGGAAGGGACCTGGAGAGTAGCATAATAGAGTTGATAGTAGAGCATCATTGTAGTGTTGGATATGTGGTAAGGATCATCATAAGAGGGATTGTCTACAGTGTCAGGGTGGTAGACCCGAGATCTATAGTGAAAAGGAGGTGCTAACAACTGGGGATGTTGGCCATATAATTCCTCAGATTTATGCAGTTGTGGAAAACAACCAGGCAGATCATCAAGCCTCTATCATTGAGATGGATGGTAATATTTGTGATAAAGTTGTTTCTATTTTGATTGATCTTGGATATAAATATAGTTATATTAATCCTGACCTAGTGGATAAGTGTGGTTTGAGAAAGAAATGCATGGAAAATCTTGGTTAGTGCAATTGGCTACAGGTACAAAGAAAAAAGTTCACCATTGGGTAAGAGCTTGTGCATTTGAGTTAAATGGCATGACTACAACAACAAACTTGAACATATTTATGTTGGAATCATACAACATGCTATTGGGTATGGATTGGTTATATCTTCACAGGACCAAGGTGGATTGCTATGACAAAGCCATTGAGTGCTTGAATGACAATGGGGAACCAAGAGTCTTACAGGGAAAGAATAAAGCCACATTAGTTAGGATGGTGATAGCTATTCAGGCCAAGCGTAGTCGCGGGAAAGGGTGTGTGCTATTTGCGGTTCATATCTCTAGTGATAAAGGTAAGGAAGTCGAGGATGCAGATGTGTTGAATGGGTATCTAGTTCTACAACAGTTTTAGGATGTGTTTCCAACAGATATTTTAGAGTTGCCACCTCACAGGGTAGTAGAATTTTCTATTGAGTTGGTTCCAAGGGCAACACCAAGATCAAAAGCACCACACAGGATGGGCACACTTGATTTGGTAGATTTAAAGTTGCAGCTGGAAGAGATGCTTGAAAAAGGATACATTAGGACAAGTGTATTGCCTTGGGGCGCACCAATGTTGTTCGTGAAGAAGAACGATGGCACCCTTAGACTATGCATTGACTACATGCAGTTGAACAAAGTGACCATCAAGAACCTATACCCATTATCGAGGATCGATGTTGTTTGATCAGCTGAAGGGAGTAGCAGTGTTCCCTAAGATCGACTTGATATCAAGATATCATCAGGTACGCATCAAAGAAGAGTACATCTACAAGACTGCATTCAGGACCAGGTATGGGCATTATGATATTGTTGTAGTTCCATTTAGTTTAACTAATGCTCTAGCTACATTTATGTGTTTGATGAATATTGTGTTGTGTCATTATCTGGACAAGTTTGTGTTTGTATTCATTGATGACATCTTGGTATCTTAAGCTTAAAAAATGTAGTTTATTTCAGACTAAGGTACATTACTTTGGACATATTGTCTCTAAGGAGGGCATAACAGTGGATCCATAAAATGTAAGAGCCATCATGGAATGGGCAACTCCTATAAATGTAGATGAGGTGAGATATTTCATCGAATTGGCAGGCTATTACGGGAGGTTCATCAAGAGATTCTCATAGAATGCTTACCCGATTACATCATCGCAGAGGAAAGGTAAGATGTTTGAATGGACAGAGGAGTGTGAGGCCATTTTTGAACAACTTAAGTAGTTTTTAACACATGCTCCAGTGTTAAAAATCACAGATCCAGACAAAGAGTTTGTGGTATATACAAATGATTGCAAGAGAGGGCTTGGTGGAGTCCTCATGCAGGATGGACTGGTTGTATGCTATGAGTCACAACAACTGGATGAACATGAGAATAACTGTCTGACGCATGATATTGACCTAGCAATGATCATCCATGCATTAAAGATGTAGAGGCATTATCTTCCTAGTAGGAGGTTTGTACTGATGAGAGATCACAGTGGGTTGCGGTACTTTTTTGACCAGCCGAGTCTTAACACTAGGCAAGCTAGATGGTTGGCTACTCTTAGGGTCCTATGATTCATAGTTTCAATTGACGATTGTTTATTTTCTTTCAGTTGATGAAATTGTAAATTACATTGTATTTTACAAATGATTTACAAAACAAAAAGAACAAAAAAAGAAAGAAAAAATGTATAAATAAATGAAAAGAGGGTATAAAAAATAATGTACATGTGAAAAAAGAAAAATATAATAAGAAAAAAAAAAGGAAAATGAAGAAAACCCCAAAATAATGTATAGGAGTGAGCAAGTCTAAATTCCACTCAAGAAATAAAAATTACTTTAGTTAACACTTGAAAATTTAAATAAATGTGTTGCAAGCCAAAATGCCACATTGTAATTGGATAGGTAGAAATAGTTAGTCTAATCACATTGTTTAATCGTGATTTGGCTGTAATAAAATTGATTATATTAGTGAATAAATCAATCACATAGTTTAATCATGGTTGAGTTTGATTAGTGGAGTTAAGCACACAATTTAATCATGATTAACTGAGGAAAAAATAAAAAACACTCTACTAATTCAAATGCAACATTAGTAGGTAAATTGGTCTTTAAAGGTTATGAAAGTTAATTAATATTAGTTTAAGCTTAATCACACTTTAAGCGCATGTAATAAAGATGGAAAATAAAGTTTTATGCAATATTTTCAACTTTGGACAAAATGTGAACGACGTAGATCTTCCCACGCCCGGATCAATGGCAGGGAGTGCTTTCAGAGTAAGAAATAATTATTGTCACAAGTCCTCATGTATCTATCAGGGATGATGAATTTTTCATAGGATCCCCTTCTTCATCAACATCTAAAGAGCCTCTAGAAACACCACAAACAACTGAATTGGCTCAAAACACTATTGAGCCTAATATTTTTGCCAAGTACAAGGAAATTAAACAGAATAATGAGATGCTTAAAACGACCACATATACACAGCTCTGGAAGCATAAAACCACATCACAACAGATGTTCCTATTTGCCTTTGATACAAAGGAATAAAAAATGAAAAATTCCTTGAGGCAAAAGTGGCAGCCCCAAAGACACTAGAAGATTACAAAGAACATATATTTTCATTTTATACAAAGCAAATCCATCAAATTGACCGAATGGAAATGCATAAACAATCTAGTGAGATTATGTATTCTACACTAGCCAATGTTGCCATGTCAGCTTCCATATTGCAGGTATTAGTCGACAACACACAAACATAGCTCAAGTTGGAAAGGATTTCATCCTTAGCCAAGGATACAAAGATCAAGTCACTTGAAGACTTGGTTATCAAGTTGGGATACAATCCTAGTGATCCCAGAGAGGATCCCCAAGCTAAGGAGGTCGGAGAAATGGAGAAGGAGAAAGAGGACATGTTCAAAATAATCATTGAACAAAACATCCAGATCCGTGATATGGAGGTGGAGCTTGAGAAACTGCTCAAAAAGAAACAAGAGGCATCACAGTTGCCCATAGTTCCACTCACAACTGTCCCAATTGCAGTGGCCACAACCGCGGGAGCATATACATCAAATTTGGCACCAACATAATCATCATCTCCCACAAATGAGTTAGTTAAAGCCATGGATAATCTAACCATTCAGGGGAAATAAATTGCCAGATTAAAAGTTCAACTCAAAACGTTTTCAGAGAAGAAATTAAAATTTGATACTTCTTATTTTGTAGAGTTGTAGAAAAGCCACCAGCTTGCTCTCAAACTCGACTAATTGCAAAGTGAATCTAGAATGGCTCAAACTATAGCACAAGCAAAGAAAAACATATGGACAGAGATTAATGAAGCCCTCACAGACATATGGCCTTCAATTCAGATTATATTCGAGCAACAAGAATTAGTACAAATATCTAGAGAGTTATTAAAGCAATTCAAAGCAAATTTGGGATAGAAGGCTGCAGAAGCAACATCCCTCATCAAAGTCTTGAATTCTAAAAATAGATAAGAATTGGAGCAGTTGGGAATTCAAGACAAAGCATAAACAATTTTGGAGGTGAAGATAATGCACACTAAAAGAAACCTCATGCTTCAACTGGAAAATAAATGCCAAAATCTGGAAACTGGCATCTAGAGATTTCACAAGAAGGTGTAGGTGTTGCATAGGAAAGGACTACCAAGACTGGTTGATGAGGGATAAAATCTAATAAATTTGAATGAGCATTAGGAAAAGCTATGTAAGATTTCCCAAGGCACATCAATATTTGCAGGTATCAAAAGATATCTCATAGGGAAAACATTCATAGAGGCAATTGAATTTGACTTGTTCATTTTTCATGAGCTGAGACATCTATTCATCATCAGACCAACTTTTCAGAAATACACAGGGGTCGATGAGACCTATAGAAAATTAATCAATTTTTCTATCTCAATAGAAGATAAATGGGACAAATTGTGTGAATTACTCGAGTGCAATTTTTTTTTTTTTTTTGTAGACAACAAGGCAAACAACACAGCAAATATGGAGGCCTAGTCATCAACAGTCATCCTCGAGAATAGCGCCAACAATGCCAGCAATTCATAAATTCCTAAATTTTTGTACTATTTTTGTAATTAGTTTTTAGATATTATAGAATTCTATCTTGACCTTTGGGATCAAGATATTTTGTAATAATTTTCTATAAGTACTTCATAATTTTAAGTATTCATGTTGGGACTTGTTTGAAGAAAGACTTGTATTGTAAAGCAGCTCACAGAGCCAACATTGATCATATTTTCAGTAATACAATGCAATCATTGCATGATTCTTGTGTCATTTTTATTGGTGAAGTGCCTCTATCTTTGTTAATTTGTTTTTTCCATGTTATCATATGTTATTCTTAAATCTGAATTATTCTAATAAGATAAATAAAATAATTTTTTTAAATCTGCACTTTGTCTCTGGCTTAAGAATAGTTTTTATGTTTTCCACTGAATATTAAAATCAAAATTCTTAATTGCTTTGTTTTTAATTGGATTACTAAATCTTATCCTCTCCTCCCTACCTCAGATCTTAAATGATCCATTGAATTTGCCTACCCTTCCCTGTAAGGTTAGCCTATCAACTCTGTATTTGATCGATCTAAACCTGTGACTCCAATTGACCAATGGCCTATCTTCGCAGTTTCAACCCAACAACACAAAAAACCCAAACCTGAACTTAATAGATAGCCTAATACCTTCAGTCAAACAAAGCTAATTTATAAAGAGAGATCCCTCTCTAAAACCAGAAGGGCTAGATTCCCAGTTTCCAAAGTGGTTCTAAGGTTACCTCTATGATTTACTCTGCAGCCTAAAAAATTACGGAGTGATAACATCTTGGCGACCATAATGGGGAGCGAACATACCTTTGTTTGAAAATTTGTTTCCCTAGTTCAAAACCTTTATTTCAGTGCATTTAAGATGTATTTTTCAGAAATAAATGTTTAGAGGTTGAAATATTTGTATATAGTGAAATTGTATGTTAATAATTATATAGATCTGGCTCCTAAAAGAAGTCATACTAGAGCACATCTAGATCCTAAACCTCCCAAGATCCTGGATGATCTGAATATGGACAAAGTAGTTTTGCTATGCTAGCTTCCTCATTAGTATAAAAGAAAATTGTGTAAGGATTGTGTGCATAGATTTGAGCTAAACATCGGGTTATTTCAATGGTTTCCTTTAAGTTTTCTTCAACTAGTATAATTCCATGAACAAATTGTAAAGCATGAAATCTTGAAAATAAATGTGCATCAAACAACAATACAAAAGCCACTGATGAAGGAGTTCACCCTGTTAGCACCTAATTTGAACCTCAGGCTGAAGGAAGGAAAATCAGGGTAACCTTCAAACCATGCTCAGCCTTGTAGCTAGCCCTACAAGGTCAGGAGAGGGCTCTCTTCGTGAAAAATATTCAATGAAGTATAATTGTAAACTGATTTTAGGCTAGGTATAATAAATGGAAATGTTTTTATAAATTTTCAGGGTTGTATGGAGCAGATGGGGCAGTTTGAATCTAGGGAATTAAACGAGAGATACAGGGTATTCTGTGGGGCAAGATAGGCAAGGATTTTAACAATTTAGTTTAAATAATGATGGAATGGTTTAGACTAGTGAGGGGCTGAAAAGGGCATAGGAGATGGATCCTTTTCAAACAGCAGAAAACATAGAATATTGAATGATTTCCCAAGGCAGAGCATTATACAATGGATTCTACCTATCTATCTTCAAAGCATTCAACCAGAGATATGAATAAATGAATGGCAAACATAACAATTAACAGATGAACACAAAGGAAAGAACAGTGCTAAAATCCATACCACAGGGATCCCACAAATTTGTGCTGCATTTCTTTATTAATTCCCTGCCAAACTGTTACAAATGGAGCGCACAACGTCCTCAGTGATTTCCAACGTATTCCACACTTTATTCCCCTTTTACAAATGATGAATAATTACATTAAATAGACAGAAATGATGGGAGTAGGTCCACAGAAAAAGGATCTATTTAACTAGTCCATAAACCAAAATATTAACATAGGAATAAAACCAACAATCTGCCCCTGAAAAGAAGGAGAAACAATACATTTGACCATCTTTAGTTTTTGCTGTTACACCCAAGAATGAAAATAGGAAATCTGAAGAACAGATCCCTTTTTCATCGTTGCTGTAGATGTCTCTGGTTCATAATTAATTCTCGGCCTTGACTATCTCTTTTTCTTTGTTGAAAATCCCTTTATACCGAGAAATGCCTTTGAAACTAATACACATCACATTTGCCCCTTTAACGAAGCAAAATCCCTTTTTGATAAAAAAGAAAGAAGGAAAAGGGAAGTGGGCCCAGGGAGAATCGCAATCGCAATGGGGGAAGAGAGCGATTTCAAACATTATGGAAATCGCCAATTGCGATTGGTGATGTGCGATCAATCGCATCGGCCGAGAGGAGGAAGCGGGTTTAGTGCTGTGCGAAATGAAATATTGCAATGCGATAGTGTATAGAGGAAGTCGTATGGGAAAATCACAATCGCAATCGGGAATCGCAGCGGGAGAGGAGTGGGCACATTGAAATAATAAGTTGCGATGCAATGGAGTAATACAATAGAGTGGCGAGGGAAAACAATGTCCGATGGTGTAATAGAGAAATCCCTTTGAAACAAATAAAAATGAGTTTTCCACTTTTACAAAGGGAAAAACCATTTTTCATTGAAAAAGGCGGAAGGGCTTTAAGGTGGGACCCATAGGGAATCGCTATCGCAATCGGGAATGGGAGCGATGATCTTATAATGGAGCGACGCAATTACAGACTTGCGATGTGATGGGAGAAAAATTTAATGGGACTGGGGACAATCGCAATCGCAAATCGACGGGGGAGGGGAGAAGAGGTAAGGTATTCATGGGAAATGCCGATTGCGATATGCGATTCAACACATCGGCAGAAAAGAGCGCAGAGGTTTAAAACATTCGATGCGATGAAAACTTAAGAAATCTTTAAAATCAGTTTATCACTTTTTACAAAGGAAAAACCCCTTTTTGTTTGGAACGAGCGGAAGACTTTATGGTGGGACCCGAGAGTAAATCGCAATTGCAATCGGGAAGGGGAGCGGGTGTATTACATAATGGGATTCTCCGATTTCGATTGGCGATATGCGATCAATCACATCGGCGGGAAATCAGGGTTTAAGTGCTGGGAAATGGCGATGCGATCGGGTGATAGGAACAAGGGAATGCGATAAGTGATCGGATCGGAGGAGGGGACTTGCGATGAGTGATCAGACTGGAAATGCGATGCGATCGATCGGAGGTGGGTCAATCGGAAGTTAACTCAATCGGAAGTAACTCAATCAGGACTTGCGATTTAAATGGTGCGATCGGATTGGGGGAAAGGGTTGCGATTGAAAATTTTTAAGATTATATTATAAAGTTTAAGGGAGCAAATGAGAAAAGGGGTAAAGTTAGGCTATTAGGGACTTTTGTTCACTTAGGCATATTTTTCAATCCAGGAGTCAGTTTTGAGAGTATAATATATCATTGGAAATCTCTTTCCGGGCTCTTTCTGATGGATATACTTAGAACATGATTTTACATTGAAAACACTGTGGAAAACACCTTTGAACAACAGGGTGGTGGCTCTGTGGAGATAACAGCTTATGAAGTGCAAATTATTACATATGAAGACATAAAATTACATAAAAGATGATAATAAAAGCAAAGTACCATGTTTTCACCTCAAAACATGGTTTTGAAGTGAAATTACATCAAGCTCAATAGAACAATTCTTTGATCTTTCCAGATACTGTGCCTTTGGGTTTATTTGACCTCCTCATGACCTTGCTAATATTTATTAACACTTGAATCATTAATTTGACCATGATGAGACCCTAGAACCTAATGAAACCAACCCTATGACCTAATAATATGAGTTGGGAGTGAAAGTGACTCATGACTGAAGACCATAGAGAGGAGAATCAGGAAATTTTACATGAGGGAAAAATGATGAAAAACCACTACCATCAATGAATCCATGACCTAATGGAATGATGAAAATTTATGGTATGGGACTCCTAATATGCAAATGCAAAAGAGTAAGTTTGATCACGGATGGCAGTATGACCGGACTGACACTAACACACCCCTCCCGGGCTACATCTCCTCTCCCGTCAACATGATTAAACCTATCTTGTATTCAGTGTCAAAAGTACATATCAGTTTGCTGCCAATAACATGTGGCTATTACCCCTTCAAGGTAATGTTATACTGCAAAGAACTCTCACAATATCAACAACACAACATATCTACTACAAAGATGACATTCTTTCACCGTTGAGAGCTAGAAGCCCCTCACATACACCCTCCAATTCCACATTAAAGAGTACAATAAACAACTTCATGAATAAAGAAGTCAAACTAGAGCTAAACCATGCTGGTCACAATTACTGCAAAAATTGTTATGGAGTTGGAAAAACCCCTATAAGGTCTCCTCCTTGCTCAACAACTTCCAAAACTGCTTCAAACATATGATTGATCCATACACCTTACTTGTAAAACCTAAAATATGACCTTGAATATGTGCTCAAATTAGTAAACAGAGGTTACCAATGGATTCACAACATCCAAAAACCCATAAGTAGCCTCTTCTGGCTCTTCATTTGGTCTTCAAGTGAAGCAAATATGGCCTCCTATCCTGGTGGCCACAAGCATCTTTAATCTTAAAGATGGAAAAATAACTTCTAGAAGTGCTCCTCTTCCTCTGAAACCTGCACCAATCTTCCTAGAATATATAAATATCCTAGGATATACTCTTTCTGAGCCCAGTTTGGTCAAAATTTGCTCAAGTTATGGCTTAGTCAAATTTTCCTAGGAAAATTCCTCTAAACCTGGAGCAACTCCAGTTAACTCCGCTAGAACTAGAGTTCCTCCGAAAATGGTAGACTCCGCCAACTTCACCACCAAGTTAAGAGAATATTTGATAAGCGGGAGTTTAACTGGCAGTTAAGTGGTGGTTTAGCGCGCTAATGACGCACTTAAACAAATCCGCATTAACAAATGGATTAGTACATTTTAAACATGGTTAAGGGTTAAATACTTTGTGTTTAATGTTAAACCTTTGCATTAAGGTGGGCGCTCCGCTGGTGGTCACTACCGCGTGGTCCTATGGGACGGGGCTGGCCCCTTTTTCCCCCCACCTTAACACATAGTCAGATTTAAATAGATGTCAGAGCCTATACATGTTAAGAAACATGTGGTAGCGTAAGTGGTAAGGCTGTTGTGTGTTGCGGGTGAGGTCGCGGGGTAGAGCCCATCTTCCGCCCGTACTCCTATAATTTTGCCACTATATAAATATGACATTCGACCTTTAAACATAGATTAATTCAGCCTTTGGGAGGGGGCACTTGGCAGCCCCTGGCTACACCATGTGTCCTCTTCCCATTGGCTCATTCCAACAACCAACAAAACTACGACAACGAACCAAAATTTCAACTAACCACCAGGTGACACTTGTCAGCACCTGATTTTACTAGCTGGAGGAATATTTTGAGAATATTATAAGGAATATTCCTTTGAATATTCTTTTTGTTGACTGGTCTGCCTAGTCATCATCCTGTCAATTCTGCACAAATTTTAGTTGTTTGTGAAAACAAATAGCAGGCTCTAAATTTCATATACGGAGTCGGTTTTCGATGAAACAAAGTGTGCCGGAATAAGGGTGACGAGACCTATCCAGTCGTTCAGGTTTCGAGTGATTCCGAAAACTTTTATTTTTGAGCTTATTTGAGCTCCTGATCATATCTCCCCACTGAAAGACTTTTGGTCTCCAAAATTTCATTTTCATCTGTTTAGCAATTGAAGGTATAGTTCCTTCATTCTTCTAAACTCGACCCAATCAAAGTTTGAAGTGCCCTGACGACTCTTTTTCATGTTTAACTTGAACTATAACTTGACTAATGGTTTCATGTTGATTTTTCTTCTCGACTTGTCCATGTCACTATGACCATGCATAAGAACATCCTTCCCAAGAAGAATTCAATGGCATTTATCTGCAAAAATCCTTACCGAGAATAAAATCCAAAAGACTTTGACATAACCCAATATAAGCTGCACATGGTGAATACTTGTAGAAATTGAGTTCTGAACACATTTGCACATGCAAAATGTGATCCCACTACTCATATAATGATTTTCAAAATGATTTCTGACATAATCAAAGAGAAATGCATTTTACAACATGGAGAAATTGACACCCAAATTTTCCATTTCAATTGAATAACAACCAAGCCAAACTAACATAAACATGCTAAATAAAACACTATTCCATGTAAGTGATTTATTCATGAATTATCACTTTTACAAATTACCCAACATGGGGATATGCAACTAGTGCAAACCAAGACTTATGATCTTCAACTGGACAAATATTCTGAACAGTTCTTACCCAACATGGTAACTGAGCCCTCTATTTGAAATTTTCCTGATTTTGAAGTTGCTTAATGGATGGTCGCATCTTGCACCACTTTTTCTTTTGTCGCTTCCTCTTTCGGTGCTTGCATGACTTGCTTGCCCTTACCAAGATGAAGTTGTGGAAACAATTTCCAACACTTCTCGATCCAATGCTCATTGATATTGCAGTGAGTGCAAAAGTTCCTCTGAGCTCTTCTTAGCTCACATGTCTTTTTATTTGATTGATTTTTCCTCTTCTCGTTCTCAATCTCAAGAGACATAAAAATCTTCTTGATGATGGATTTTATTTTGTCGCACTCATCTACACAATGGTTAGAAATAATTGAAAATTTTGCATGAAGACATTCTTCTCAATGTGCCACTCGGATCATCAGGTTGTTTTGCTTTAGGAGAAGCATTTAAATGAATAGGACGAGTATACCCTTTCTTGGCGTCCTTTGGCTTATGCTTCCTAGATGATGAACTTGCTTGAAAAGAAGAAATGAATCAACATCTTCTTCAACTTTTTCATTTCTCTCTAGAGATACCTTCAAGTCTCTTTTGTATTTGGAGAAACAAACATGTAATAGTTCCAGATGCAAAGTCCAACACCTTGTCTTCTCATGTCCTCTTTTGTGGCAGAAGGTACATGATACACAATAGTTGTCATAAAATACCATTCTTCTTGTGCAACATAACCCAAGCATACTTAGTTCTCTCTTTGACCTCTATTGGGTTTGTGATGCCTTGTTGAGTCTCACCAAGACCTAAACCTTCCTTGTAACCCATATTTTCCAAGAGCTTAAACCCTGTTAGTGTCAGTATTTGCATCTTTCCATCAGTGATCAAAATCCTCTTTTCATATCATTTTAGGAGTCCCACTCAGAAATTTTTATCATTTCACTAGGTCATGCAAAAATTTACTCACTGATGGTAGACCTAAGTCTAAAATTTCACTTTTTCTAAAATTTCCATTACTTGCTGGCTAATTTTCATACTTAATTGAATGTACATCAATCATGAGATCATACCACTTGTTCAGTCATATCACCATGAATTTCATTCAGTCAAGGCTCTCATTAGGTCTTTAGGGTTTTTTCAAGGTTTCATTAGGTTTCTAGGGTTTTTCATGGTCCAATAAACACACCATTTCCATTGCATAAAGCCAGAAAAGTAAGAGAGCGAACAAAATAACATTTCTTCACCATATGAAAATGATTTGCAAAGATGTAATTATGATTCCAAAGTTGTGATTTTCATCCTAAAATGTAATTTTTATTCCAAAAAGACGTAAATTTTCTTTTTATTTTGTAATTTTATGTCATTTAATATGTAATAAGTACAAGGTTCCCAAGCTTCCAATTTAGAGTTCCACGTGCCAACAAAGCAAATATCAAAGTGCAAAGAGTTCCTAGTCCATCAAAATGATCAATTATCAAAGGAAATAAATCAAAGTGAAAGGGTTTAATTGTGAAGTTTAAATGTGAATTTGAACATAGAAAAGTGGGTTCCAAAAGCATAAAAATCACAATTCACCAAGTATAAAAGGCCTCAAGACATCTAATCCATCCTCATTTGTCCCCTACAACATCAAGAAACCATCTCCATAGCACAATTTTCAAACTTAGAGAGCGAAATTGGGAGAAAAGTGGCAGCGCTGTGCTCCAAGACTGGCTGCGTTACGCATAGCCTTCAGGCGCTGCGCTCCTGGCAGAGGAGGCATTGCGCTCCTCCCACAGGTGCTGCGCACCTACTTGACTTGCTCAGTGAGCTCCAAAACGAAGTGCCATCACTCTAAACCTTCAACATTGGTTGCCTTCATCCTCCAACAAGTAAGTAACACCTAATTGATATCTCTTAGCATTCCTCAAGTCAAATTTACATGGTGTTTGAATGTTCTATACAAAATTTGGTGTATTCCTTTTTATAAACCCTAGTTCCATTCCTAATTTTCAATTACACTTCTTAAGACTTCCACTACCCTTCCCACATTATAATTAACCTTTCCCAATCCTTATTTCACTATATCCCTTTCCCCAAAGCCCTTTATCCCCTAAACCCTAAGACCTAGGTATTTCAATTTCCCAGGCTCCCAAATCCCCATACCTGTAATAAAATTCCTATTCCCAAATCCCACAACATTTCTACTCCATGTCACCTCCCTCAATTTAATAATCCCTTCCCCCATCTCCCTAATTTTTTCCATCCCATTCCCCACTCCCTAAACCTACATTTCACTCCCAATTCATCTCCCTAGGGTTTCTAGCCAAGACACTTTGGAAGGAGAAAACAAAGAATTCAGTGAGGAAGAAGAAAGGGAAGAGAGGAGGTTGCACAAAGGAGGGAGGATCCTCAGACTTGAACCTACAAACACCAAATAACTCATGGCCTCTCTCGTGGTTGTGACATGTTTCAAGAATGTAGGATGCTTTGACTTTTGTAAAAGAATACAAAGGGTCCAACATCACCCTATTTTGAGCAGGCTTTTCATCTCTATTCTTCATGACAACCAGGTGACCCTTACTGGTGTCACTTTCATAGTATCCACATCCATCATAGCAGTTGCCACTGGAATTCCAAATGTTGGTGAAAAGTGGTATAAGGCAAAATACTTGGAGAATAATTACTATGAGCCATACATCAAGCCAAGGTACAAGAATGAAGGAAAGAGGGTCCTTCCATTCTCTTACCTCTTGGATAAGCATGCCCCCATGATGAAAATCATCATGAAGTACTTTTTCTTGTGAAGGAAGGTTCTCTAGACTCTACACCTACCATATTCGGTTATTAATGCACTTCACACTACAAGGAAAAGACCCTCTAGTGGATGTTTTTGAGGAACCTCTTATAAAAATACCCTAGACATCTATTTGTAGAGGAGGTTACTAAAGGAGGTTGGTGGGTGGAGGTTTTTGCGATTTTTTTTTTCTACTGGTGCGCTTATCATCCTAAACCGCACCGATGCATTCAACAAGAGAAAGCATCGACGCAAAAAAAACATTGGCACATGGAACACCATGCACTTTGTACAAACCTGCCTGATGCGTCTTATTAATATAGCGCACTGGTGCTTTACAAAGATTCTGCACCGGTGCATCCTAAAACCCCGTGCCAAAACTGAAACCGCCTAGTGTGGTCTTAAGAAACCGCACCGGTGCGCCTATAAAAATCCGCACACTGGAACAAGGTTAAATAATAATAAAAATTACAGTAAAAAAACCACATTTTTCACTTGTCAGTACTCCAGAGATCTCAAGCACCGGTGCAAATTATCCTTGTTTGAGGCACCCTGACATCGGTGCTCCCATTGCACCCATTGCACGCACTGTTGCTGTGCATTTCCCACCAATCTGCATTTTGAATTTTGCAAAACGGTTGGAAAATTTACTTTTGCAAATTCTATAGCCAATATGCCTCCTCGACGGGAAAATGTACAGGTATTTTTCTTGTTTTTCCATAATTAAGCCTTTTAGCGGATTAGAATTGTAAATTAGCTTAAAATTAACCATTTTTTCAAACAAAAAAAAAAAACTCCCGCTCGTTGCGCTCGAGCTATTTGGCTTGCACCAGTAAGAGGTGCTGCCTGTAAATTTACAAGCTGCACTGCAACCAGTGCTAACGGTATCTGCATCGGTTCCAGGGTGGTACCGAAAGGTGCACCATGATATTTTAAAATTAAAAAAAAGTGCGGTGCAGTCGGTCATTTGGCCGCACCGTTGACCCTGTGGAATAGCGACAATGTGGTGCGTTCACTGAAATATTCGCCCCGGGGTGGGTAAGTTTTTCAGCGCACTGCATTCCGACATTTTGACATGGTCAACGGTGCGGCCTGGTAAAAGACAACACCATTGACTATGTAATGATTTCTGGAGGTCGGTGCGCTGATGGCGTATAGTTTGGTCAGCGCACCGCCCTCCTGACAGTGGTCCATAGTCAACGGCGTGACCTGTAATACCACCGCACTGTTGACTTTGGAACAATGCCAAGAGGGTAGTGCGGTGAAAATTTGCAAGTGCACAGCCTCCGGTGCACTGAAAATTTTCTGGTGCATCGCCTCCGGTGCGCGACAAAAAAAAGACGCACCATGACTAGTGCATTCTTGTTTTTTGTGGCACACCGACTATTTTTTTTTTCAAAAAAAATTATATATGTATGTTCCTAAATACATGTCTCATTTAATATATATATATTTTTATTTAATATGTCAATCATTCAGAGACGTGAAGGGAGAGAATAGAGGGAACAACAACAACAATAGGCGGACCAGTATAACATGGTTCACCTGTGGGAGGCACGAGAGAGGGAGAGAGATGCGTACCCTCGCCCTATTACAGTACCTACCCAGGGGCTCCTAAAGCATGCAGGCCTCCTCAAGTTCTATGAGGAGACTACTTCTCTAAAGGGACATGGTTTGTTTTTGTGACATCTTATTCGCAGGTGGAATGCCCACCTACAGGCTTTCTGGGTTGGTCCTAACCAGTGGTACGCACCCACTAAGGAGGACATTTATTTCATTATAGGGCTATCTAGGAGAGGGGTGGATTTTCCCTCATTCCCAGAGGTTCCAGTTAGCTATGCAGTAGGGAGTCAGTTGGTGTACTCCCAGAGATACATTAGCGTGGATATACTGTCTCCTTCAAATTTTCAGGTCTCCAGAGGTTAGTTACGTATTGCTGCATTTGGTAGTGAGGAGGTGAGGTGCCTCTCACTTCTGATTTCAACCATTTCACGCAACAACAATGACGGGCAACGCATTAGTTTCCCGCTTCTATATTATGCTGATTCTTTAGTACAGGAGCTAAGACTTGTCAAGTGGTTTGCCATTTTTTTGCAGCGGTTCTGTCCAACCTTAGATATATGTCGTGCTCATACACAAGGGAGGGTCAACTTCCCTTTTGCTTCAGAGATTTTTTGTTTATTTTTTGATTGGTTTCCAGAGATGAGGCCTAATTTTGTTCAACAGCCTCTTAGGCTGATGCTGGATGCATGGATGCACATGTGCGGACAGATGATGCCCAAGAGGGTTGAGACTGAGTTTTCCGTGAGGATATCGCATGATGCACTAGAGTTTCTAGCTAGTGTTGACGAGCATCCCTTTGTTATGGTGCCCTGTCCTTATGCTGATTTGGATTGGCGAGGGTGTGCCAACATCCTCTTCACAGATGATGGGCCGCCGTATGATAGAGGTAATATTACTGTTTTATTTAAATTTATTCTAACATGTCCTTTAACTTGTTTTTATTAAATTGTGTAATGAAATTGTATAATTATTGTTGTGTACTTGTATATATTTTGTAAACATTATGTCTTTTGATGGCAAGGACATGCCAGCGCCATCAAATGATCTAGGTGTGGATCCTGATGATGATCAGGATATGCCAGATGTTGAGGATCATGAGGCCAATGCAGAGAGACCTGCCCCGGCTGGTGCGCCGATACTTCCTTTTGCTAGGAGCGGTAAGCTTGATAGCAGATTGAGGATGGAGTTGGGCGACCAACTCTGTGCATTGTTTGTTTAGGCAGGAGTCAGAACCGCTATTATGAGAGACATGCAGGCCGATGGTAGGCTAGTACATATGTGGAGAGGCATGCCGCGTGACATGTACAGCCTGATGCTGCATTTCGTAGGAGCTACGACTTTAGCTACACGGCTGAGGAGAGCCCTTGCACGTTATAGGCATGGTCGAGACGCAATGCCACGTGATCGACAGTCAGCGAGCAACGACGCATCATCTAATGATCACGATTAGTGGAGTGATCATCGTTCACCTCGTGCTGCGCCAGATGAGCAATCTCCACTAGCATCGACCAACAGTCATCATGGAGAGCGGGCTAGACCATTGGCCATGTCGAGTCATCAGCCTACAACATCCAACAATACTCATGATCATGAGCAAGCTGGACCATCGACCATGTCGAGTCATGACGATGAGCAACCGACAGTTGATCCTGATCAGCATGAGGCACCAGTGCCAGATTAGCAGGCACGTGATGATCATCATGTATCTGAGCTTGTAAAGGCTGCACCATTGACTAAGCAGGCCTTGACTAGTACTGTTATTGATGATGTGTATATTGTTAGGTCATGTTAGATATGTTCATTTAATGTGCATCTTGCAGATAGATGTGTATGTGATAGCAATTATTTTGCATGAGATGTATATTTGATGTTTGTGTTGTGATGATGTTATACAATGCTAATTGTGTTTTGTTAGATGATCATGATCAGGATGATGTTAGCGAATTTGAATGTGTTTTTTAGTCAAATATGATGTTTGTACGCTAGTTATCATGATCATGATGTTTATTAATTAATTTAATATTAAATGATCATGATATTGTAAAATTGTAATTGTATGTAAAATTGTAAAATTGTAATTGTAATTGTATGTAAAATTTTTGTAAAATTGTAATTGTAATTGTGATATTTAATTTATTGTGAAATGATTGTAATTGTAATTTTAATTGTAATTGTATATATATTAAATTATAATTGTATGTAAACTTCTAAAATTGTAATTGTAATAGTTTATATGTAAATTTGTAAAATTGTAAATGTAATTCTAAATTTTATGTAAAATTGTAAAATTGTAATTGTAGTTGTATGTAAAATTTTAAAATTGTAATTGTACGTGAAATTGTAAAATTGTAATTGTAATTCTAATTGTACGTATGTAAAATATTTGTAAAATTTTAATTGTGTTACTGCGAAATGATTGTAATTGTAATTGTATGTAAAATTCTATAATTGTAATTGTAATTGTAAAAATGTAATTGTAATGGTAATTCTAATTGTAATTGTATGTAAAATATTTGTAAAATTTTAATTGTATTAATGTGAAATGATTTTATTTAAATTTTTAAATTTTTAAATTTGTAAAATTTTAAATATTTGTAAAATGATAAATCTAGAATAAGATGAATTTTTGTAACATAATAAAATTTAGAAAATAATGCAAATAAATTCATGTACTTTAGAATTATCATTATTTTATTATGATCTTATATACAAAAAAAAAACTTTATATAGTACGCCATTGTTTTTGAGATCAACGTAATTGCAAATTATTAAGTGAAATATTGATTTTAACATTAACATAATGCAAATTACCAATTAATTCAAAATTTATATTTATATAATGTTTCGAAAAACCCATCTTAAAAAGTATAAATATCGATGAAATAGCACATGTACCATATCACTCTCGGTTCTCATGATCACTCTCATTATCTTCCAGCTCGCATGGCGTGATAACACTATTGTTCTCAAAAATATGTTTTGATCTAGGGTCATGTTTCAATACGAACCACCAATCCCTATCCAACACATCTAGGTAAAAAAACACCTGGTTGCAGTGTTTGGGGAAAACATAGGGCTCCTTAGCTTCATCCCACAACTTTTTAGAGTTGATACATATCATCCTACTATCGCAATCTTTTTTTACATTATTCCGATCAAAAGTGTCCCACCACTTGCACCTAAAAATAGCACATTGGAAAGAAGAAAAATCCACTTCAATGATCTCTTGTATCTTTCCGACGTAACCTAACGTCCCTCTTACTAGGTTTTGATCATGGTGGCTAGATCAAATAGATTGATCGAACTCGACTTCCACTCCACAGTCTTGTGTGATGTTTCCAGCATCGACATTTTCTGTGCGAAAATGGTGTCCATATGCCCACATAGATGGGAACAAATGAACTTATTATAAAAAAGTTAAAAAATCATAGTGTCATAATGTAATTACTTTTGAAAGGTGCATTATTAAGTTTCAAATGTACATATAAATTTAATAGATTATTACCAAGTTTTTTCACCCAATCCCTACGTTTAGCGCATCCTCTTCAGCACGCGGGTAACGACCGATTGCACCGTATTTCTCTTTGATTTGGTCAGCAACCCAAATGTTGGGGCATATTTTTGGCATATTTTCTTTTAAATGATCGGGATAAGGCACACTTCTACCATTCAACCATTTGAATTATTTCCTGTCACTATCCCATTTCATCCTCTTTTGTTCGTACAATGCGACCCACGGTTGTGTCGATTCAGAATTGTAAAGAACGAATTTATTGATTGCTTCAATTTCTACATTCGCTGATGAAATGAAACCGACATTATATATTACATAGAGACCAAAATATACATTATATCAAAGTTCAACATGAATATTTACTTTGTGTAAATTTGAAAAATTATAAGTCGCTTACTCTTTATCGAGCGTTTTTTTTTTCCACTCGTTTGGAGCAACTCCCCTTCTCTTTTGTCTTCATCCCTTTCATCGTCCTAAATCACCGCACCTGTTCTATTTTCGATCTGCTTGATGTACTCGCTGGAATAATAGAAAGACTCATATGATATGTACCCCTATGCCATAGACCCCTTGGGTTTTGCCCTTTGTCGAACAAAACCTTTCAATTTCTTCATGTACCTCCCTAAGAAGAACATCCAACGACAAGAAACCACCCCAACTAATTCAACCTCATCTACTAGGTGGATTAGAAGATGAACCTGCAAGTCCATGAAACTCATCGACAGTTCCTTCTTAAACATACAAACAATCTCAACTGTCTCTTGATGCCACCGTGGAATGCTAGCCACATGAATCTCCTTTGACGTGATCCAACGAACAAATGAAAATAATTTAGATATCACATGTCCTAGCTCTTAAGGGAATTCATGTTTCACACACCCACACACGAACAAAGGATAATGACACTGCAATGTTATAAACACGTGCAATATTATACAAAATTATTTATGTTTTATGATCCTCGCATGGGATAAAATTTATTAATATAAAAAATAATAAAATCATGCTTTTGACATTAAACGTACTCTTATAAGATTCAAATGGTCATGCGATTTCAACCACGACAAATGGTCATCCACGGTGAAGCAGCCATAGTGAAGACGTGTATGAAGATGGCACCTTCACACCCATTATAGCTTACTTTGCCAAAGAAAGATCATCTTTTTTTAAAATACACGGGACATCACTTTCTTTGAAATACCATGAATTAGAGGGACCAGTGCCTGCCTTTGATCCTGTAATTTCTAATTGTCTTGGCCAATGTTTCTTTTTAGTTTTTGAAGTAATAATATCTTTCATAACAGCCAATGTGTCACTTTGTTTCAATGATATGTGCCTCCATAAAGAAGATGAAACATTTTTAAATATATGCATGGGATTTAATAAGTGGGTATTCTTAAGATGCTCCCAATATGGGAGGTTATAAGAGATAGATTTCCATTTCATCCCAATGGGCAATTTCTCAACATAGGTGTCGAAGAATTCTGGATCATCGAACATAGGCTCCCCAATTGAATCGAACATTTCTATGAACTCCTTCTCCTTCTCTCTCTTATATGCTCTAAGCCATTCAGCTGGTGTCATTACTGGAGGCTTTGGGTTCTCTCTCGTTTACCATTGAAATCGGATGCTGCTCTTCTGTAAGGGTGTTCTTCTGGGAGGAATACCCTGGAGCAATCATAAACTGTCTTTTGTAGGTCCTTGGACCATCTAGCTTTCAAAGAGGGTCCACAACATTTACATCCAAAATACCCTTTTGTTACGAGACCCGTGAGATTATTGTATACAATTAATATTCATGGCACGTTAAAGAATATCATAAAGATCAAAACAATTACAATGAATTAAATAACTAATATGCGAAAGAATATTGTTACGTATATAAACAAATCAATAAATTAAACATGTAATTTACCAGAGCAAACTCCTAAGCCTGGATAATCATGTGTCGTGTAAGCACATGTACCATACAACGTAAAACTCCTCTCTGATGTGATGGGTCTTAATACATCGTATGCATTTATCCCATCCCATAATTCCTTCAATTCATCTACCAGTGGTTGTAAGTAGACATCCATATTCTTCATTTGTCTTCTACCAGGGACTATGAGAGCCAACATAAGATGTTCATTCTTTAGAGACAACCATGGGGGGATATTGTTATTGATCAATACTAAAGGAAAAACATAATAATTGGTGTTATGGAGGGAATATGGGTTGACGCCATCCATGGCTATGCTGAGTTGTAGACTTCGTACTTCATCCTTGAATTTTTCGGGCCATGTATCATCTATATGCTTCTTGGCTATTGAATCAGTTGGGATTCACATAACTCCCAACTCACTTCTGTGTGAGGCATGCTATCCCTGTAACATAGCTAATTCTTTGCAACGAAAGATCCTTTGAATCCTTGGGATTATAGGCATGTGCCTCAATATATTAAAAGGATGACCACATGATTTACCCTTATTTTTTGATTTATCATACCTGTCATGCCCATGTTTCGGGCATATCTCTTTGTCTGCATATTCTCCTCTATATATAATACAATTATTTTTATATGCATGATATGATATGTACTCAAGACCTATCATTTTCAACAATTTCTTTGCCTCTTTGCAGCTACCGGGCAAGACATTATCACTCGAAAGAACCTTATCTTTGAATAGCCTGTAGTTAGTGATCATGGAAAATATTAATAAATGTAAATAATTAATGTCGATATAATTATAAACGTTCATAAAATTGACCATTTGTAATGTTCATTGTGTACTGATTATATTTCTCAAATTTATATAAGGGAGGAGTTTATGGTAACATACCTCAAAATTCTCGAGAAACATGCATTCGACAAGCCAAAATTTGCTTTCAAGTTGTATAGTAACATCGTTGTACCCAGCTTGGTATACTTTGACTGACTGCTAGGTCCAAACAGAGGGGTGGTGGAAGCAAATTTAAGGCTTTCGAAAAATGTGTCAACGATATGAGCATCATCCCCTAGTTGATCATCGTTTTGGAATTCATCTAACAACAATGTCTCCATGGCAGTCTTATCCCTTAAGTAATCATCCATACCAAACTCTATTTGATTACCTCCATTGCCAGCTTGTGAAGAACTACTATTGCTGTAGTCATTCCTAATTGGTGAATCTGGACATAGCGGGAATTGAATCGGTGGTTGATTCAACCATTCTTGGTTTCGTTCCTCTCCGATTTTTTCTCTTAATTCAGTCTTCTCTCGATTTGACATTGTCGTGGGGTGCAATGAAAGATGGTAGGTAGGTCGTTCATCATCACTAGAATCCTAATAATTAAAAAAAAAAAAACAAAATTGAACATGATTAGTACAAAATATATGATAACAATTAGTAAGCACGTTGACAATATTGCATGATTAATTGGTTTGACGTTGAAATAATTACATTAATCAATATACCAAACCATTATAATTATTACCAACATTTCCCCAGGATTTTGGTTAGAAGATAAAATATTTTTACAATTGGCAGGGTGAAGCGGCTATCCATTTTCATCTACCAAATGCTCCTTGAGGTATGCTGCTCCTGATAAGAGCTTCTGATGTTTTGGAGTTGTTTGAATATTTTGTGCATCTGAACTCGATTTTGAATCCTCATGAACCTGCAAATTTGTATATATTAAAAATTTAATTAATTTGTGTATGATTGACATGGATAAAAAGCATAAATTCAATTAGATAATGAGAATATAAATAAAATCTGAAGTAAGTATTACGTCTCGAGATTGATAGGGAGAACTCCGCGACAGACTTTGAGAAATATTATGGAATGAGATGGATTTTGAAGAAGTGTCCATTCGATATAATTATGATATTTTCTCCCTACATTTGAGAAAAATCAACAATAAATATTGGTGTACACACCTAAAAGTAATTTCGGTGCCTTAAAAATGGACTTCTTGTTATTGGTGCTAATGTACAGATAACTGCACCGGTGCGTTTTAGTTACTATGCACCGGTTCCATGTTATTAAAGGACACATCGGTGCAGTGCTATTAAGTGACGCACCGGTGATGAATAACCGCAAATTAAAAACACACAACTCTATTTTCTATAAGTGAAAAAAAGGTAAATTGAAAAATGGGCGGCAAAATATTTTCGAAAATCTAATTTCATAAAACAATCCTTTAAATACTAAACACATACTTGGAGCAAGAGAGCACGAGAGCACTGTGGAGCAGTGAAATATGTTTGAACAGAAGTATTCAGACAATCATAATTCCAAACCTCTGGTGATTCAAACCCTGTAGCATAGAATTTCAAATGATCTTGTGATTAAATTTTATTGTTTTTTTTACTTTTTTTTCTGCAGTTTTTTTTTACGCAGAAAGAAAAAAATTTCATTTTTTTTTTAATTTTCAGAAACAAAAACAAAAAAAAATCCATTTTTACCCTAAACTCTTCATTATTTTTGTTTTTGTCCTTTCTTCTTCATGTTTCTGTGATTTTAGAATTAGGGATTTTCATTTTAGATTTATAGGGTTTGTATTGCTATATATAGGCCTATGACATCCAACCCATGGGACGACTTGCATAGTCGGATCCCAATCCATGTCGGCCCTTGCATGAATTTAAATAAAAAACATATATATATTTTTTTATCGGTGCGCCCAACATAACCTAGCGCATCGGTGCTCTGGATTATCCTAGCGCACCGCACAAGTACTGTGTGATAAAAAATTTAAAAACATTTTTTTTAATCAGTGCGCCATATGTAAAATAGGGCACCAGTGTGCTATTTCATTATGGCGCACTGCGCACGGGTTGTTTCGCAAAAAAAGAAATTATTGTCTTAATCGGTGCACTGTGCAACATATAATGCACCGCATCTGGTGTCCTAGTTGACAGAGAGCACTATACGGTGGTCCCTTATTTGTGTGGGGCGTTTATAAAAATAGGCCACACCGCCCCCTCCATGACACAATTTTCTACAAAAACTAAGACTAGACTATTTTTATTATTTTGTTTGTGTTAATTGGTGCAGTGGTTGACACGTGACACATTGGTGCTCCCTTTTGCAATAGAGCACCGTATGGTGTTTTATACTGTTTGGGCGGTGTGTTTAGAAGACCACCATGCACCGACGTCGGTGCGTACACTATGAAAAGTGCACCGGTTTCTTGATATATTTTTTTTAACCCGAAAAGTTGACAATTTATTTATAAAATATATTAATTAATGATATGGTACAGGCTTTATATTGATAAAGAAATGGCTGACAAGAGATCAAGTAACAAAAATATTGATAACACATCAAGAAAAACAAAAAAGGCAAGTTCTTTGTAAATTCTTTACAAAAAATATTATTTTGAACTATATGTAAGTTTAACTAATATGTATTGTTTACTGTGTATCATGTAGAGCTACAAAATGACGAAGCTCGATAAGATTATTTCTGATCTAGGACTAGAAGAGCGTAAAAGCTTGACGGAAAATTGCAAAAGGATGAATAAGTTGAATGAAAAAATACTATCGATCCAATATGAGTTTCTTTTTTTAATTTTCATTAATAATATACTTAAAATTATTAGATAACATGTTTCAAACAATTTATTAATTCACATATGTTTAAGACAATTGAAAATGAATGTTGCTTTAAGAAAAGAAAAAAAAAGAACATGCAAATGAAAATGAATTGCTCCTTAGCTCATCTGGAGTGGTGTTGGAGGTTAACGAAAGGGGGAAAAACTTTTACAAAAGTTTGAGGGATCTAGTGGAACGAATTTATCGACATTCTTTCCACTTACAATACAAAATTCAATCCAATGATTCCAAGAAACAAATTTTATCTAAACTATAGGAAGAGTTTCCAGAGAATTGGTTAATGAGACGTGTTAGACTTTTAATAGAAAAAACGTACAACAACAAAAAAATGAAACGAAAAAATAATATTCCTTTAAATGTTTTTTTTAGAATTATTTATAAATATCATTTATTAATATCACTTTTGTTATATTTACTTTTCATATATCAATATAAAAACTAAATAGTTTATTGTCATGATGCATTTTCAGGAAGATTATGAAAATCTCAAAAGATGAACGAGCTGATATCAGAAATATGTCAGTAGGAATGTCCAAAAAGGTGTACAAGGAGATGGTCAAAGAAATGGACAAAATTGCATCGTAGAAGGAGCCATCTCAACAACAACGTGCTTCAAATGTAATATGAAATCATTGAATTTTTCGATCATTAAGTACAATAAATAAACAATTTAGCATTAAATTAATTTTCAAGTATCTTCTTGCAGAAAAGAAAAGAAAATGGAACCCATTCAACACATAAAACATGACGACAAGGAAGAAAAGGGTTGATATCTAAGTTTGTGAGTAATTGTTACTTCCTTATAACACTTAACTAGATTTCATTTTTGTATATTTTAAGTTGTTTTACAAAAATCATCATTGCATGTCTTCAAACAGGTACTAACATACAAAGAAGAACCATAAGACAAATTGATCGACATTGGGTTAAATATGGGTTGTGAGTATATGTTGACATATTAGAAATTAATTGTGGAATTTGTAAGCATCTATCGATCTTGTTTTACTTAGCTCCGTCTAAAATTAATATAACATAAAAATATTTATATTAAATATATGATTTGTTATGAGGTATAAACCTTGCAGGAAACAAAGTATGGAACTGTGCCAACAGATGAAATCTTTAAAGATGGAATACAACATGGTTTTGAAAGAATGTGTATAGTTCATGAATCAATTGTTGCTATGGTACGCCATTTCTTTTCGATTTACATTGATGTATATTATTTAATATTGCAATTTTCATTATTTTAAACAATTTATATACACTCGTTACAATTTATTTTTATGTTTGTAGATGGAAGGTGAAAAATAGGAAAACAATCAACACCGTGAACAAAACATTCCTGAAAATAACCCAAGTCATGGAAGTAGCTCAAGCAGTGACAGAAGTTCAAGCGAAGAATGATGATCATTATGTTTGGATATCAAAGCAAGGCATTGTATTTTTTGAAATATTTTTCTATGAAATCAGACTTTTTGTTTAATGTAATGGACATAATGTCCCAATTGAAAGACAAAGAGATACCAATAACTGTCCCATTTTTTATGACAAAGACTATCTTATTCAATTATATATATAATAAAATATGTTTTAATTTATTCTATTGCATTCTCCATTGTCGCTGTGAAATGTAATACCACTAATTAAATTTATTGATAATTAAATATTATAATGAAGAGATGTGAAATTTGATGATATGATATAACAAATTAATCCAAACATTACATTCAAATGCACTAATTAAAATTTAATTTATATGAATAATGTTATAAGATATGTGTCGCCTTTTGATGAATAATGAATTTAAAAAAATCACAATAATTTTTTATTTTTTTTCCCAAGGAAAAATCATAATTTTATTAAAAGAAACAAAATTACATGATGCATCAACCGGTAATAGGCTTGAACAACCAACCGAGACCGGTGTTCATAAAAACAAGCAAGTAAAAACTAATAGACAATGGGGAGAAAAACTATGTTTTTCTCCCTTTCTTTTTTTCCACCTTCCGCCAACCCACTTGTGATGACGTTGGGGAGACAAGTGCAAGTGCGAGATGATTTTCAACTGTGGATGCTCCAACTTCCTTGTCTGAGTTTGATGTTTCTGATGAATGTTGCCTTTTGTTCCCATTGCTGTCGGGTACAACTGGTTCCTGTGTGGGCAGGTCTTGTCGTGTTTCCAGATCAACTGGGTCCAGTGTGTCTTTGGCTTGTGCATCCGAGACAATTGTTGACTGATTGTTCCCCTCTGATGTGGGTGCATCTACTTCTTCTTCTATCTCCTCTTCTGGTTCACAAGGGGGATATTGCCATCCTTTGGGTGATTTTCCGGTCCTCTTCTTTCTTCGGTTATCTCTCTTTGCTTCAGGACAGGTATTTTGTAGATGACCAGTCTATCTGCAGATTCTGCATCTAAAAGCTATGTTCTCATAATCTATATGTCGCAGCCATTTTTGTTGTTTGTGTGTCAGATGTATGCATTCTGGTAATCCTTTGCTGAGGTCTACCTCAACACAGATATGTGCGAAGGTGAAGATTCTCTCCTCCAACCATTGTGTATTCGTTTTAATGTATCACCCAAGCATGTTCCCAAAGCCTTTTAGGACGCTGTCATTCCAGAAATGTAGTGGGAGGTTATATAGCCTGATCCAAACCGGCAGTCTGGAGACAATCATAGTATTGGCATAAAATTTCAGGAACCAAGGGGTAATGTAAAGTCTAGTAGATCCCCAAAACCATGGACCCTCCTGCAGGATGTAGTCTCTGATTTCTGAGTGCTGGAATTTTACTATGAAGAAGTCTTTTGAATAGAGGTGTATTTTGCATTCCGTAGTCCAGTTCTTAATCCATTGGAAGAGGTCCATTGGTTTGGGCCAGAAGCTGTTGAAGTGGCATATAAGTGCTTGTGCCTGATATATATTTCGATGTTCATCAATCTCAGGTAAGTCTATAGCCAATTCAGGTGTGTGATTTAGCTGTTCTACAATGTAGGGCCTGGGGGCATTGGTTGCTAGTTCTGTAGGGGCAGTTGGTTTGATCCCCTACAGAATGTTCTTGAAGGAGGGTCTTGTATTGTGATCTTGATTAGAGGTGCTGCCTCCCCTAGTTCCCCCATCGATTTTAGTTTTTCCCTGATCCCCTGCTCCTCCTCCTCGCAGCCGGAGGTTGAGGATGATGGTAGCACCAGATGGTATATTGTGATCCTTTATGGATCTATGGTTTTGTAGTACTCTTCCTTCATGAATTAGTAACTGTAATGGTATAGGGTATTTTTGAGCTTGTGTAATGTGCATTTTAAGATCAGACACCAGCTATGTATTGTTTATCCATATAAACAGATTTTCCCCAACAGGTGTTTTAATAAAAATTTGAAAACGATTAAGATTTACCTGTGCTATGACGCCTGTTGTGCTGTGTTCACCTGCTTGAGTCGGTGCAGGTTCAAACCACAATATAGATGTTGGGTCAGTATGTATATAGGGGTACCATATATATCGTGGTAGTCCGAGTATGGATTGTCCGCACTCTGATCAAAACTGGACTTCTGTATAGGATTTGAGCGGGTAGATACAACGTCGAGAGTAACCCCAAACTAGTTGTGGAGTTTATCCCTACAACTCCGTTAGCAAGTGACGAAAAAGTGGGTAGGGCAGACTGCAGCCAGCGAGTTTCAAGGATATCCATGCCGGTCCATTCAAAGACATCGAGATCCTTCCACGACATCCAGGTGCGGCCGATCGCCAAAGCCGATTGCCCCTTTTCCTGAAGGTCCGAAGATGTATTCGCAGGGCCTCCAACCACCGGTGAGGATGTGCCAGAACAGTTGAGGAGGCACGGGTTTCATGGCCGCAGAGTGTTGTTTAGTTTGGGCAACCGACGCAGCAAGAAAAAAAGACCAAAGCAACCAGAGATGGTCGAGAATGTGCAGGGGTGATGGCTGCAACAACATATAAGTGATTCCAGTTGGTATTCTGTGCATAAGGTGCCACCGCATAGTTGCAGGTCACCCTAGCTCTGGAAACCCTAGTGTCGCTAACCATTGTTCTCTCAGACACCAAATCACAATAATTATGATATTATATAACAAATTAATCCAAACATCACATTCAAATGCATTAATAAAAATTTAATTAATATGAATATTGTTATAAGATGTGTCGACTTTTTGATGAATAATGAATTAAAAAAAAAACACAATAATTGCACTGTCACAAGTCGATGTTTCTAAAAAATACAAAATGAACACCGGTGCATGTCAGTTACTATACACCAGTGCGTGTCAGTTACTGTACACCAGTGCATTTGTATGATACAGAGCACCGGTGCGTTTCTACGACCTATGGGCACCGCACAAATACCAATACCAATTCTAAATCTCAGTGCGTTTGTTCGATACTACGCACCAGTGCATTTGTACGACTGATGGGCACCACACAAATATCGATATAAATTATAAATCTCCATGCATTTTTTTGATACTGTGCACCGATGCGTTTCTATAAGACTACGTACCGGTGCGTTGATACGACCTATGGGCATGACACAAATACCAAGACCAATTAGAACGACCCCATGTGTCGTATCACCAACACTGTGCCCGGTGTGGTTTTAGGCCTTGACGGCCCGGTGCATGCACCTTCAACTGCCCTGGGGCGACCGTCTATATGACACGCACCGGTGCGTTGAAACCTTAGTAGCGCACCGATGAAAAAAACATCCGTAATAACCTCCGACCGCCTAGGTTTTTCTAGTTGTGTTGAAATTTCGTTAAAAGCTCTGCCAAAATCTCAGTTACCAAAAATGGATGTTGTAGCAAATGTATTTTTTAACAATTTTGGCCAATTTTATAACACTAAAAATCTCGTTTATAACCTCCGCTAGATGGTCTTTTCCTTGTAGTGTCATAAGGGTCAAAATGCTCAACATACCTTATTATCTCTTCAGGAAAATTGACAAAATGACATACATTGTTCAAAAGTGAGATTATGACCATCAGATGAAAATTATTTTTCACCACTCTCTCATCAAGATCATTGCTCTCCATCACCTCGATCAATTGAACATCTCATGGGACACTTTCATAGCTAATGAAATTTTTACTGCTCCACCAATTCAACATGCTCAAGCTGTGCCTCCACCATCTCATCCTTAAACATCCATTCCTCCATCTCATCCCACAGTGTCTACTTATTCATCAGTTCAAACTAATTCACCCATTTCACCACCATCATCACCATTTCACACTCAGATTGGGTAATAAAGTAGAGCTAAGATCAATGAGCTTCAAAAGACCAAAGTGGCTGAGATAGACACATTGGCAAAAACATATCAGAGAGGTCATAGGCAAGTGTTTTCTCCACAAATTGTGGAAGGGGCCTTGCCTTCTTTATGATCCCCACATGGGATAAAATTTATAAATATAAAAAATAATAAAATCATGCTTTTGACATTATACGTACTCTTAGAAGATTCAAATGGTGATGCAATTTCAACCACGAAAAATGGTCATCCACAGTGAAGCAGCCATAGTGAAGACGCGTATGAAGATGACACCTTCACACCCATTATAACTTCCTTTGCCAAAGAAAGATCATATTTTTTTAAAATACATGGGACATCACTTTCTTTGAAATACCATGAATTAGAGGTACCAACGCCTGCCGCTGATCTTGTAATTTCTAATTGTCTTGGCCAATGTTTCTTTTTAGTTTTTGAAGTAATAAGATCTTTCATAACATCCAATGTGTCACTTTGTTTCAATGATATGTGCTTCCATAAAGAAGATGAAACATTTTTAAATATATGCATGGGATTTAATAAGTGGGTAATCTTAAGATGCTCTCAATATGGGAGGTTATAAAAGATAGATTTCCTTTTCATCCCAATGGGAAATTTCTCAACATAGGTGTCGAAGAATTTTGGATCATCAAACATAGGCTCCCCATTTGAATCGAACATTTCTATGAACTCCTTATCCTTCTCTCTCTCATATGCTCTAATCCATTCATCTGGTGTCATTACTGGAGGCCTTTGGGTTCTCTCTCATTTACCATTGAAAGCGGATGCTGCTCTTCTGTAAGGGTGTTCTTCTGGGGGGAATACCATGGAGCAATCATACACTGTCTTTCGTAGGTCCTTGGACCATCTAGCTTTCAGAGAAGGTCCACAACAGCTACATCCAAAATACCCTTTTTTTATGAGACCCATGAGATTATTTTATACAATTAATATTCATGGCATGTTAAAGAATATCGTAGAGATAAAAACAATTACAACGAATTAAATAACTAATATGTGAAAGAATATTGTTACATATATAAACAAATCAATAAATTAAACATGTAATTTACCAGAGCAAACTCCTAAGCCTGGATAATCATGTGTCGTGTAAGCACATATGCCATACAACGTAAAACTCCTCTCTGCTGCGATGGGTCTTGATACATCGTATACATTTATCCCATCCCAATTCCTTCAATTCATCTACCAGTGGTTGTAAGTAGACATCCATATTCTTCATTTGTCTTCTACCAGGGACTATGAGAGCCAACATAAGATGTTCATTCTTCAGAGACAACCATGGGGGGATATTGTTATTGATCAATACTACAGGCCAAACAGAATAGTTGGTGTTATGGAGGGAATATGGGTCGACGCCATCCATGGCTATGCTGAGTCGTAGACTTCGTACTTCATCCTTGAATTTTTTGGGCCATGTATCCTCTATATGCTTCATGGCTATTGAATTAGTTGGGATTCACATAACTCCCAACTCACTTCTGTGTGAGGCATGCCATCCCTACAACATAGCTAATTCTTTGCAACGAAAGAGCGTTTGAATCCTTGGGATTATAGGCATGTGCCTCAATATCTTAAAAGGAGGACCACATGATTTAACCTTATTTTTTGATTTATCATACTTGTCATGCCCACATTTCGGGCATATCTCTTTGTCTGCATATTCTACTCTATATATAATACAATAATTTGGATATGCATGATATGATATGTACTCAAGGCCTAACATTTTCAACAATTTCTTTGCCTCTTTGTGGCTATCGAGCAAGACATTATCACTCGGAAGAACCTTATCTTTGAATAACCTGTAGTTGGCGATCATGGAAAATATTAATAAATGTACATAATTAATGCCGATATAATTATAAACGTTCATAAAATTGACCATTTGTAATGTTCATTGTGTACTGATTATATTGCTCAAATTTATATAAGGGAGGACTTTATGGTAACATACCTCAAAATTTCTGAGAAACATGCATTCGACAAGCCAAAATTTGCTTTCAAGTTGTACAATAACATCATTGTCCCCAACTTGGTAGAATTTGACTGACTGCTAGGTCCAAACAGAGAGGTGGTGGAAACAAATTTAAGGCTTTCGAAAAAGGTGTCAGCGATATGAGCATCATCCCCTAGCTGAACATTGTTTTGGAATGCATCTAACAACATTGTCTCCATGGCAATCGTATCCCTTAAGTAATCATCCATACCAAACTCTATTTGATTGCCTCCATTGCCAGCTTGTGAAGAACTACTATTGCTGTAGTCATTCCTAATTGGTGAATCTAGACGTAGCAGGAATTGAATCAGTGGTTGATTCAACCATTCTTGGTTTCGTTCCTCTCCGATTTTTTTCTCTTAACTCAGTCTTCTCTCGATTTTACATTGTCGTGGGGTGCAACGGAAGATGGTAGGTAGGTCGCTCATCATCACTAGAATCCTAATAATTAGAAAAAAATAAATTTGAACATGATTAGTACAAAATATATGATATCTATTAGTAAGCATGTTGACAATATAGCATGATTAATTGGTTTGACGTTGAAATAATTAAATTAATAAATATACCAAACAATTATAATTATTACCATCATTGTCCCAGGGTTGTGGCTAGAAGATGCAATATTGTTACAATTGGCAGGGTGAAGCAGCTGTCCATTTTCATCTACCACATGCACCTTGTGGTATGCTACTCCTGATAAGAGCTTTTGACGTTTTGGAGCTGTTTGAATATTTTGTGCATCTGAACTCGATTCTGAATCCTCATGAAACTGTAAATTTGTATACATTATAAATTTAATTAAGTTGTGCATGATTGACATGGATAAAAAACATAAATTCATTTTGATAATGAAAATATAAATAAAATATGAAGTAAGTATTACGTCTTGAGATGGATAGGGAGAACTCTGCGACAGACTTTGAGAAATATTATGGAATGAGCTGGATTATGAAGAAGTTTCCATTTGATATAATTATGATACTTTATCCTTGCATTTGAGAAAAATCAACAATAAATATTGGTGTACACACCTAAAAGTAATTTCGGTGCCTTAAAAATGGACTTCTTTTTATCGGTGCTAATGTACAGATAACTGCACCGATGTGTTTTAGTTACTGCGCACCGGTGCCATGTTATTAAAGGACACATCGGTGCTGTGCTATTAACTGACGCACCAGTGACGAATAACTGCAAATAAGAAAAACACAAATCTATTTTCTTCAAGTGAAAAAAAAAGTGGTAAATTGAAAAATGGGCGGAAAAATATTTTCGAAAATCTAATTTCATAAAATAATTCTTTAAATACTAAACACCTTTCATTATTTCATTATTTTTGCAAAAAATTTCAGCCAGAGATTTGCAGGAGACATACCTGGAGCAAGAGAGCACGAGAGCACTGTGGAGTAGTGAAATATGTTTGAACATAAGTATTCAGATAATCAAAATTCTGAACCTTTGGTGATTCAAACCCTGTAGCATAGAATTTCAAATGATCTTGTGATTAAATTTTATTGTTTTTTTAACTTTTTTCTGTAGTTTTTTTTACGTAGAAAGAAAAAAATTTCAATTTGTTTTAATTTTCAGAAACAAATACAAAAAAAATATCCATTTTTACCCTAAACCCTTTATTATTTTTGTTTTTGTCCTTTCTTCTCCCTATTTCTGTGATTTCAAAATTAGGGATTTTCATTTTAGATTTATAGGGTTTGTATTGCTATATATAGGCCTATGACATCCAACCCATGGGACGACTTGCGTAGTCAGATCCCAATCCATGTCGGCCCTTGTGTGAATTTAAAAAAAATAAATTTTTTTTTATGGGTGCGCCCGGCGTAACCTAGCGCACCGGTGCGCTGGATTATCCCAGCGCACCGCACAAGCACTGTGTGATAAAAAATTTAAAAACATTTTTTTTTAATTAGAGCACCATATGTAAAATAGGGCACCAGTGCGCTATTTCATTATGGTGCACCGCGCACGTGTTGTTTCGCAAAAAAATAAATTATTGTGTTAATCGGTGCACCATGTAACATATAGCGAACCGCATCTGGTCTCCTAGTTGACAGAGAGCACTGTACTATGGTCCCTTATTTGCATGGGGCGTTTATAATAATAGGCTGCACCGCCCCCTCCACGACACCATTTGCTACAAAAACTAACACTAGAATATTTTTATTATTTTTTCTATGTTAATCGGTGTGATGGTTGACATGTAACACACTGGTGCTCCTTTTTGCAATAGAGCACCGTACGGTGTTTTATACTATTTCGGCAGTGCGTTTAGAAGACCACCACGCACCGATGTCGGTGCGTACACCATGAAAAGCGCACCGGTTTCTTGATATATTTTTTTAACCCGAAAAGTTGACAATTTATTTATAAAATATATTAATTAATGATATGGTATAGGTTTTATATTGATAAAGAAATTACTAATAGGAGATCAAGTAGCAAAAATACTGATAACACATCAAGAAAAGCAAAAAAGGCAAGTTATTTGTAAATTCTTTACAAAAATATATTATTTTTGAACTATATGTAAGTTTAACTAATATGTGTTGTTTACTGTGTATCATGTAGAGCCGCAAAATGACAAAGCTCGATAAGGTTATTTTTGATCTAGGACCAGAAGCGAGTAAAATCTTGATGGAAAAATTGCAAAAGGATGAATAAGGTAAATGAAAAAAACACTATCGATCCAATATGAGTTTATTTTTTAAATTTTCATTAATAATATACTTAAAATTATTAGATAACATGTTTCAAACAATCTATTAATTCACATTTGTTTAATGTTCTACAGGGACCAACAACTCATAAAATGAATGTTGCTCTAAGAAAAGAAAAAAAATGGAACATGCAAATGAAAATGAATTGCTCCTTAGCTCATCTCGAGTGGTGTTGGAGGTTAACGAAATGGGGAAAAACTTTTACAAAAGTTTTAGGGATCTAGTGGAACGAATGTATAGAAGTTCTTTCCACTTATAATACAAAATTCAATCCAATGATTCCAAGAACCAAATTTTATCTAAACTATAGGAAGAGTTTCCAGAGAATTGGTCAATGAGACATGTTAGACTTTTAATAGCAAAAACGTACAACAACAAAAAAATGAAATGAAAAAATAATATTCCTTTAAATGTTTTTTTTATAGAATTTTTTATAAATATCATTTATTAATATCACTTTTGTTATATTTACTTTTCATATATCAATATTAAAACTAAATAGTTTATTGTTATGTTGCATTTTCAGGAAGATTATGAAAATCTCAAAAGATGAACAAGCTGATATCAGAAATATGCCAGTAGGAATGTCCAAAAAGGTGTACAAGGAGATGGTCAAATAAATGGACAAAATTGCAACGCAGGAGGAGCCATCTCAACAACAACGTGCTTCAAATGTAATATGAAATCATTGAATTTTTTGATAATTAGGTACAATAAATAAACAATTTAGCATTAAATATTAATTTTCAAGTATCTTCTTGCAGAAAATAAAAGAATATGGAACCGATTCAGCACATAAAACAGGACGACAAGGAAGAAAAGTGTTGATATCTAAGTTTGTGAGTAATTGTTACTTCCTTATAACAACTTAACTAGATTTCATTTTTGTATGTTTTAAGTTGTTTTACAAAAATCGTCTGTTGTGAAACCAGCTCCAAAAAGAGAAGAAAAGAGATATCAACGCCTTAGAAATAAGCCAGTTCGAGGGGGAAACCTCCAATACATTACATGAATGAACAATTCTTGGATGATTCAAATTACAAAACCTCCTTTCTATATATAGGAGTCCATGGGGCCATAATGTAATCCTAGTGGAGCCACAATGTAATCCTAGCCGACCTAACAGTAATAATTTAAGGGCACAATAATAACAATATGGGGGTTACAAGAGTACAATAATAAAAATAAGGGGGTTACACTAATAACAATAAGGGACTATACTAGTAATATAGGGACCTAACATGCCCCTCTCCTTCAAAAAAGTGTTGTCCTCAATGCTTGAGTAGCTCTGGGTGCTTCTGTATAAAATTCTTATCCTCCCATGTAGAATCTTCAGTGGGTAAGTTCTTCCACTTGATGAGATACTCTGAAATTGATCGATTCCGTAGTTGTCGAGTTCTTGTTTCCATGACCGCTTCTGGTTCCAATATGATTTTTCCTTCCTCATCAAGTTCTCGCAATATTGTTTGAACTGGAAGATTTTCTCCTATAACCTTCTTTAAGCATGAAACATGGAAAACTGGATGTACTCGCGAAGAAGTAGGAAGCTCCAATTTGTATGCCATAGTACCAATCTTTTGCAACACCTTGTAAGGACCATAGTACTTTGGCGATAATTTATTATCCTTTTTAGCTTGCTTGAGGGACATTTGTTTGTATGGTTGTAGCCGTAAAAATACCCAGTCTCCTACATCAAAACTTCTCTCGCTGCGATGTTGATCTACCTGTTGTTTCATTCGATTTTGTGCCAAATTCAAGTTGTCCTTTAAGAGTTGGAGAACTTCTTGTTGATGCTCGATGTGATCTTCCACTACTTTAACCTTCGAATTTTCTCTTAAAGATGATGTGATGGATGGTGGATGATATCCATAAAGTGCCATAAATGGGGTCATTTTTGCTGCAGTATGGAAGGAAGTGTTATACCACCATTCAGCGAGAGGTAACCACTTGACCCATTGTGTTTGTTCATCAGATACAAAACAACGAAGATATCCTTCCAAACATTTATTTACTATCTCAGTTTGACCATCAGATTGAGGATGATAAGATGAGCTATGAGCTAATTGAGTACCCAAACAAGAAAATAAATCCATCCAAAAATTTCCAGTAAAAATGGGATCTCTGTCGCTCACAATAACCCTTGGGCTTCCATGTAGCTTTTGAATTCTATCCATAAATGTAGTAGCAACTGTACTTGCTTTAAATGGATGAGATAATGCACAAAGTGTGCATACTTGGTAAGTCTATCAACTACCACCATGATGACACTCTTTCCTTCAGACTTAGGTAAACCTGTGATAAAATCCATTGAAATCTCCCCCCAACGTTGACTTGGAATGGATAAAGGTTGTAGAAGTCCCGGGGTCTTAATTGTTTCCACTTTATTCTGCTGGCAAACCAAACATTCCGCCACAAACTTTTGAATATCAGATTTAAGGCCATCCCAAAAAAATTCTTTCTTCACCCTGCGGTAAGTTTTTAAAAATCCTGAGTGTCCTCCTAAAGGAGAAGTGTGCAATTCCAGAAGAATCTTTTGTTTTAGTTGGGAATTCTTACAAAGATATAAGCGATCTTTGTACCATAAGGAATCATTTTTCCAACTAAATGTATCAGATGTACTAGGATCTTGCTGCAACTTTGAATGAGTGTCCATACATCTTTGTCCTTCTTCCATTCATCTCTTGCTTCAGTTATCCAATCTGGTTGGATAATAGAAATGGCACAAAGCAATGCTTCCACCTCTTCATTCTTTCTTGAGAGTGCATCTGCAACAACATTAAGCTTTCCTTTTTTGCATATTATTTCAAAGTCATAACCCAACATCTTTGTGACCCATTTTTGCTGCTCTTCTGAAGATAGTCTTTGTTCCAAAAAGTGTTTAAGACTATCATGATCAGTTTTTACCTTGAAGTGTCTTCCCATTAGGTAATTTCTCCATTTCTTTAGTGCATGCAGTATTGCTAACATTTCATTCTCATAAATAGGTTTCTATAAATACTTTCCTTTGATTGGACGACTTTCAAAAGAAATGGGTCTTCCTTCTTGCATTAAAACAACACCAATTCCATTTCCTGAGGAATCACATTCCACAGTAAAGGTTTTTGTGAAGTCTGGCGTAGTTAAGACTGGTGCTAGGCACATTGCCTCCTTAAGATGTTCAAAGGCCTTAGTTGCTTCAGGAGTCCATGAAAATGCATATTTTTTCAATAATGTTGTTAGAGGTGCTGCTATTCTCCCATAATTCTTAACAAACTTGCGATAATACCCTGTTAACCCGAGAAATCCTCGCAACTGCTTTATGGTTGTGGGGACTTTCCATTCCTTAATGGCTTTAATTTTGTTATGGTCTACCTTAACACCCTCATGAGATACAATATGACCCAGATATTCCACCTCTTGTACTCCAAAGAAACATTTGGATGTTTTTGCATATAATTGTTTCTCCTCCAATAGTTTGAGCACCCTGCCAACATGTTGAACATGATCCTTCCAAGACCTGTTGTAGATTAGTATATCATCAAAAAATACTAGCACAAATTTTCTAAGGAAGGGTTTGAAAATGGAATTCATCAACCTTTGAAATGTAGAAGGTGCATTGGTAAGGCCAAAAGGCATGACCAAAAATTTATAATGACCCTCATGAGTTCAAAATGTTGTTTTTGGATATCTTCGGTCTTCATTCTAATTTGATGATATCCTAAACGAAGATCCAACTTGGTAAAATAAATTTCTCCATGTAATTCATCCAATAATTCATCAATCACAGGAATGGGAAATTTATCTTTAATGGTGAGCTTATTGAGCTCCCTATAATCCAGACACATGCGCCATGATCCATCCTTCTTGTGTACCAATACCACAGGAGCAGAGAAAGAACTTTGACTAGGTTGAATTATACCTGCCTCTAACATTTCTTCAATCATACATTCAATTTTGCTCTTTTGGACATAAGGATATCTATAAGGCCTGATGTTTGGAGGAACACTTCCTGGAATCAAATGAATAGCATGATCATGATCACGAATAGGTGGGAGTCCTTTTGGAGTTTCAAAAACCTTGGAATGATTGTCTAAGACTTTTTGGAGATCTGCAGAAATAGATGATTTTGATGTTGGAACTTCTAGTGAGCATCATTGTGCAATTAAGCCTCGTTGTTCTTTCTTTAGAAGCTTTGTCATGACATTAGAGCTTATTATATTTCTTGGCTTCCCTGCAATACCTCGTAATTCGACTTCCCTTCCTTCTGAAAAATATTTCAAGAAAAGTTCTTGAAAATTAAAAGCTACTGTCCCCAAATATTGTAACCATTGTACTCCTAGTACAACATCAGCACCTCCCATAGGAACGGAAAGCATTGGACTATTCAATACATATTCCCCCATGGTTAGCTTGATATTATGGCATTTTCCAGAGCAATTTATAGTTCCTCCATTTGCAACCACACTTGACATTCTGGTGCTAGGTATAAGAAACAATTCAATTCTTTGGCTACCTTACAATGAATAAAATTATGGGTACTACTTGAATCAATCAACACTATTACCTTTTTCTTCTTGATATGTCCTTCTATCTTGAGAGTTTGAGGAGTGGTAATTCCTGCCAATGCATTACATGATATGGTCGGACTCATTTCTTCCTCTTCTTGGGTTGGTTCCTGGTGTATATCCTCTTCTTCTTCATTTTATTCTTCCTCTTCACAATCTATGTAAAATAATTTCTTCTCAGCACACTTATGACCTTTAGTGTATTTGCTATCACAATTGTAGCAAAGCCCTTTTGCTCTTTTTTCTTCCAATTATTGTGGTGTCAACCTTGTAGGTTGTGGAAATCTAGGAGTAGCAACACTTCCTTCTTTATAGAAGTGAGTGGTAGGCTTCCTTGTCGCCATAATTTTACATTCAATTTTTCTTGCCAACCTGAATGCCTTCTCCAATGAATCAGGTTCCAAAACGCGAACTTCATATTGGATGTTATCCTTTAAAGTACCTATGAAGAGATCAATCCTGTGTTCCTATGGAATATCAGTTACCCTTATATTCAATTTTTGGAAGTCCTCAATGTGCTCCCCCACTAAACCCTTTTGTTTGAGATTTATCAATTGGCTAAAGAAGGTGTCGCTCTTTGTATCCTCATAATGTGCTATCATTTCCTCCGTAAAAATTGACCAAGTGACAATTTTTTTACGGGAGCAAAGCCATCGATACCATACAAATGCATTTTGTTCTAAATGTAAAGTTTCAATGCGTACCTTTTGTGTGTTTTGCACATTATGGAGATCAAAATATTGCTCCATCTGTAGTATCCATATTACAAGATCCTTTCCATCAAACTTCCTCATATCCATTTTTGGAATATGGTGGTTCTTCCCGCCAACATTAGATTTTATGAAATCATGATTAACATTTATTTTGTTCTCATCATGAGTTTCCTCCACTATCTTTTCACCATTAGGAAACATTTCTTGTATCAACTTTGTCAAACCTTCCATGTCTACTTTTAAATCATTCTTTATGTTTTCCATTCTAGATTCCATGCCAGCTTGCATGCCATCTATCTTAGATTCCATGCCATTCTTCAAAACATCCATCTTAGATTCCATGCCTTTCTTCAAACCATCCATCTTAGTTTCCACACCTTTCTTCAAAACGTCCATGTCATTTTTTGTTGCTCTTTGCGAGAGAAATATTTGTTGCACTTGCTCTTGTAATTTTGATATGTCATGTTGCCATTCTTCGTCTTCATGAGTCATAGTAGAGCCTTATAAAGACTTAATGGGTGTTGAATTATTTTTATGAGCCATTTTAGAATCAAATACTGATATCTATTTTACAATATGCCCTTAGAATCAATTCAACTTGATTCGTCAAATAAGACTTATGCAATTCGGAAAAAAATACACACCTTTTACTTGCTTTTTAGGATCTCAATATTGAAATTGAATTATCTCTATAATTGTGGATCCTAAATATCTGAAATTCAGCCCTATAGTAGCCCTCTGAAGCTTCTTTCAAATGCCGTAGGTCTGATCTAATTTGGATTCTTCAAGGAAAAGTTATGTCTAATCTCCCACAATGACCCAATTTTGGACTGGTTCAGTAGAGCGAACTTGTACGATTTTCCACGTGTCACTGTTTCCTCCTTTGGCTCTGAAATTGATAGACCAAAAATTAAAGTCCATGCACTTATGGCCACTTTTTACAGAATTCCAATCCGATGCACAGAGAGAGAGCTATGAATATTTTCCCACGATCACCTCTTTGAGATGAAATTCAGAAGCCTAAAAAAGCCCTAAATTCCACAGATCATATCTACGAAAATATTGCTAACCAATATCTAAATGTTTTTGGCGACATTCCTCGGGATTGTGGCTTTGCACTCTAAAAATTTTAGCTTCTGAACCTTCCTAGAAAAAAATTTAGTACGAAAATACCACGATGACCTGTTTAGGTTAAATTCAGGAGCCTGCAAAATGGCCTAACTTGCACAGATCATATCTCTGAAAATATTGTGAACCAAGCTCTAAATTTTTTTGACTATGTTCCTTAGGAGTTTGGCTTCTTACCCTAAAAATTTCAGATTCTGAACCTTCGTAGAAAAAAATTTATAGCGAAAATGCCACGCTGACATGTTTGGAGTAGCGAAACCCTAGAATCTCAAAGCTCTGATACCAAATGTTGTGAAACCAGCTCCAAAAAGAGAAGAAAAGAGATAATAACGCCTTATAAATAATCTAGTTCGAGGGGGAAACCTCCAATACATTACATGAATGAAAAATTCTTGGATTATTCAAATTACAAAACCTCCTTTCTATATATAAGAGTCCATGGGTTCATAATGTAATCCTAGTGGGGCCACAATGTAATCCTTGTTGACCTAACAATAATAATTTAAGGGAAAAATAATAACAATATGGGGGTTACAAGGGTACAATAATAACAATAAGGGGGTTACACTAACAACAATAAGAGACTATATTAGTAATATAGGGACCTAACATCATCATTGGATGTCTTCAATCAGGTGCTAACATACAAAGAAGAACCATAAGACGAATTGATTGACATTGGGTTAAATATGGGTTGTGAGTATATGTTGGCATATCAGAAATTAATTGTGGAATTTGTAAGCATCTATTGATCTTGTTTTACTTAGCTCCGTCTATAATTAATATAACATAAAAATCTTTTATATTAAATATATGATTTGTTATGAGGTATAAAACTTGCAGGAAACAAAGTATGGAACTGTGCCAACAGATGAAATCTTAAAAGATGACATACTACATGGTTTTGAAAGAATGTGTATAGTTCATGAGTCAATTGTTGCTATGGTACATCATTTCTTTTTTATTTACATTGATGTATATTATTTAATATTGCAATTTTCATTATTTTCACCAATGTATATACACTCATTACAGTTTATTTTTATGTTTGTAGATGGAAGGTGAAGAAGAAGAAAACAATCAACACCGTGAACAAAACATTCCTGAAAATAACCCAAGTCATGGAAGTAGCTCAAGCAGTGACAAAAGTTCAAGCGAAGAATGATGATGATTATGTTTGGATATCAAAGCAAGGCGTTGTATTTTTTGAAATATTTGTCTGTGAAATCAGACTTTTTGTTTAATGTAATGGACATAATGTCCCAATTGAAAGACAAAGGGATACCAATAACTGTCCCATTTTGTATGACAAAGACTATCTTATTCAATTATATATATAATAAAATATGTTTTAATTTATTCTATTGCGTTCTTCATTGTCGCTGTGAAATGTAATACCACTAATTAAAGTTATGGATGATTAAATATTATAATGAAAAGATGTGAAATTTGATGATATGATATAAAAAATTAATCCAAACATTACATTCAAATGCACTAATAAAAATTTAATTGATAAGAATAATGTTATAAGATATGTGTCGCCTTTTGATGAATAATGAATTTAAAAAAATCACAATTTTTTATTTTTTATTTTTTTTCCCAAGGAAAAATCGTAATTTTTTTAAAAGAAACAAAATTACATGTTGCATCAATAGGTAATAGGCTTGAACAACCAGCCGAGACTGGTGTTCATAAAAACAAGCAAGTAAAAACTAATATACAATTGGGAGAAAAACTATGTTTTTCTCCCTTTCTTTTTTTCTACCTTCCGCCAACCTCCTTGTGATGACGTGGGGGAGACAAGTGCAAGTGCGAGCTGATTTTCAACTATGGCTGCTCCAAGTTCCTTGTCTGAGTCTGATGTTTCTGATGAATGTTGCCTTTTGTTCCCACTACTGTCGGGTACAACTAGTTCCTGTGTGGGCGGGTCCTGTTGTGTTTGTAGATCAAATGGGTCCAGTGTGTCTTTGGCTTGTGCATCCAGGACAATTGTTGACTAATTGTTCCCCTATGATGTGGGTGCATATACTTCTTCTTCTATCTCCTCTTCTAGTTCACAAGGGGGATATTTCCATTCTTTGGGTGCTTTTTCGGTCCTCTTCTTTCTTCGGTTATCTCTCTTTGCTTCAGGACAGGTATTTTGTAGATGACTAGTCTGTCTGCAGATTTTGCAGCTAAAAGCTGTGTTCTCATAATCTATATGTTGCAGCCATTTCTATTGTTTGTGTGTCAGATGTATGCATTCTGGTAATCCTTTGATGAGGTATAACTCAACACAGATACGTGAAAAGGTGAAGATTCTCTCCTCCAACCATTGTGTATATGTTTTAATGTATCACCCAAGCATATTCCCAATGCCTTGTAGGATGCTGTCATTCCAGAAATGTAGTGGGAGGTTATATAGCCTGATGCAAACTGACATTCTGGTGACAATCATAGTGTTGGTATCAAAGTCCGAGAACTAAGGGGTGATGTAAAGTCTAGTAGATCCCCAAAACCATGGACCCTCCTGCAGGATGTATTATTTGATTTATGAGTGCTGGAATTTTACTATGAAGAAGCCTTTTGAACAGAGGTGTATTTCACATTCCGCAGTCCAGTTCTTAATCCACTAGAAGAGGTCCATTGGTTTGAGCAAGAAGCTGTTGAAGCGGCATATAAGTGCTTGTGCCTAATATATATTTCGATGTTCATCAATCTCAGATAAGTCTATATCCAGTTCAGGTGTGTGATTCAGCTGTTCTACAATGTAGGGTTTGGGGGCATTGCTTGCTGGTTCTGTAGGGGCAGTTGGTTTGTTCCCCTGCAGAATGTTCTTGAAGGAGGGTCTTATATTGTGATCCCGATTAGAGGTGCTGCCTACCCTAGTTCCCCCAGCGATTTTAGTTTTTCCCAAATCCCCTACTCCTCCCCCTCACAGCTGGAGGTTGAGGATGATGGTAGCACCAGATGGTATATTGTGATCCTTTATGGATTTGTGGTTTTGTAGTACTCTGCCTTCATGAATCAGTAAATGTAATGGTATAGGGTATCTCTAAGCTTGTGTAATGTGCATTTTAAGATTAGACACCAGCTATGTATTATTTGTCCATATAACCAGATTTTCCCCAATAGATGTTTTAATAAAAATTCGAAAACGATTAAGATTTACTTGTGCTATGACGCCTGTTGCGCTGTGTTCACTCGCATGAGTCGATGCAGGTTCAAACCACAATATAGATGTTGGTTCAGTCTGTACAGAGGGGTACCATATATGTCGTGGTCATCCGAGTATGGATTGTCCACACTCTGTTCGAAACTGGACTTCTGTATAGGATTTTAGCGGGTAGATATAGCGTCGAGAGTAACCCCAAACCAGTCGTGGACTAGTGTAGCCCTACAACTCCATTAGCAAGTGACGACAAAGTGGGTAGGGAAGACTGTAGCCAACGAGTTTCAAGGATAACTGTGCCGGTCCATTCAAAGACGTCGAGATCCTTCCACAACATCCAGGTGCCGCCAATCGCCAAAGCCGATTGCCCCTTTTCCTGGAGGTCCGAAGATGTATTCGCAGGGCCTCCAACTACTGGTGAGGATGTGCCGGAACAGTCCAGGAGGCACGGGTTTCATGGCCGCAGAGTGTCATTTGGTTTGGGCAGCCGGCGTAGCAAGAAAACAGGACCAAAGCAACCATAGATGGTCGGGAGTGTGCAGGGGCGATGGTCGCAGCAACATACAAGTGATTCTGGTTGGTATTCTGTGCATAAGGTGCCGTTGCATAGTTGCAGATCAACCTAGCTCTAGAAACCCTAGCGCCGCTCACCATTGTTATCTTAGACACCAAATCACAATAATGTTGATATGATATAACAAATTAATACAAACATCACATTCAAATGCATTAATAAAAATTTAATTAATATGAATATTGTTATAAGATGTGTCAACTTTTTGATGAATAATGAATTTTAAAAAAATCACAATAATTTCACTGTCACATGTCGATGTTTCTAAAAAATACAAAATGAACACCGGTGCATGTCAGTTACTGTACACCGGTGTGTTTGTATGATACACAACATTGGTGCATTTCTACGACCTGTGGGCACCGCACAAATACCAATACTAATTCTAAATCTCAGTGCGTTTGTTCGATACTGTGCACCGGTGCGTTTATGTGAGACTGCGCACCAGTGCATTTGTACGACTGATGGGCACCACACAAATACCGATATCAATTATAAATCTCCGTGCATTTGTTCGATACTGCGCATCGGTGCGTTTCTATAATACTACGTACCAGTGCGTTGATACGACCTGTGGACACCACACAAATCCCAAGACCAATTAGAACGACCCCATGCATTGTATCACCAACACTGCGCCCGGTGTAGTTTTAGGCCTCGACAGCCTGGTGCATGCACCTTCGACTGCCTTGGGGCGACCATCTATATGACACGCACCAGTGCATTGAAACCTTAGTAGCTCACCGATGAAAAGAACATCTGTAATAACCTCCGACCGCCTAGGTTTTTTTAGTTGTGTTGAAATTTCGTTAAAAGCTTCGCCAAAAACTCTGTTACCAAAAACAGATGTTGTAGCAAATGTTTTTTTTGACAATTTTGGCCAATTTTATAACACTAAAAACCTCCTTTATAACCTTTGCTAGATGGTCTTTTCCTTGTAGTGTCACAGGGGTCAAAATGATCAACATACCTTATTATCTCTTCAGGAACATTGACAAAATGGCATACATTGTTCAAAAGTGAGATTATGACCAACGGATGAAAATTATTTTTCACTACTCTCTCATCAAGATCATTGTCGTCCATCACCTCGATCAATTGAACATCTCATGGGACACTTTCATAGCTAATGAAATTTTTACTGCTCCACCAATTCAACATGCTCAAGCTGTGCCTCCACCATCTCATCCTTCCACATCCATTCCTCCATCTCATCCCACAATATCTAATTCTTCATCAGTTCAAAATACTTCACCCATTTCACCACCATAATCACCATTTCACACTTAGACTGGGTAATCTAGTAGAGCTAAGATCAATGAGCTTCAAAAGGCCAAAGTGGCTGAGATAGACACATTGGAAAAAACATATCAGAGAGGTCATAGGCAAGTGTTTGCTCGACAAATTGTGGAAGGGGCCTTGCCTTCGTCATTGGTAAAGAAGGTAGACAAAGGAAATCAAAAGATGATAGAGGCAAATATTCAAGAAGAGATTAGGCATGAAGAGGGAAATATTCATGAGGCAGAAATGGAGTTTGACCTTGTTGACTTGAATCAACAAGATGATTTTGAGATCACTGGCACAATCATCAAGGAAAAATAAGCCAAGATTATATAGCTACACACTAATCTTGATAATCTAAATTTGTCATTACCTTTCTTTAGTAGGAGAACTAGTAGCTAAAGACCAAACACTTCATTGATGAAGTGAAATTCATCGAAGATAAAAGAGAGGCTTGAATAGACACTAGAAAAATATGGTGTGCTAGATGAACCAGAAGAACAAGAGCTGAGAAGAAGGCCAAGGACTAGAGGTTTGAAAAGAGCCCTAGAACTATAAAGGAATAAAGAAAGAGAACTAGCAAATGATGTCACTCTTAATGAGGAATTTGCAGTTGTAATCAATGAGAACTGAGAGAAATGGCTTGAAAGGGCCAACCAGCATCTTGAGAAGCTCCTGGAGAAAGAAAACAAGGACAATGATATTCAAAGACGGATGGCAAAGCACTATGCCAAGAGAAACAAAATTGCAAGGTCAAAACTTAAACAAGCCAATGCAAAAATTGAAACTCTAACCATGCAAGAAGAGAAAAGAAGGCTTGCTATCCTTTCTGAAGCCTCACTCCATGCCTAACCCTCATCATCAGCCACCATTTAGTAAATTTTGACAATTTTTGATACAATTTTGAAAAATTTTGAAGTTTTTGTGCATTCCTGGATAGTCATGTGATAGTTGAACTGTCAGGAGGGCGCTGTGCTTATGTTTGAGGCATATTTTGGTGAAAAGGAGACCACCATTGGATTCAGAGTAGGGAAAACATGCAGGTCAACCACTTCGCTAGTCTTGTTTGGTCAAACTGGTAGGTGAAAAAGTAAAAAAACACTAAGAAAATCACAGTTATGCCACCTTTTTCACTGGTCACTGGCACTGCGCTCCTATGCAGTCTTGGGAGAATCACTTTTTGGGAGGTCAAATCAAGTCAAATTTGCAGAAAAAACACAGATATGGAAAGTAGACTAGATCATATTTCCAATGAGCTATCCTAAGCTTAGTTTGGACACTTGCAACCCATCCAAAACTCCACTGCAAAATTGAGGGCGCTCCTGACACTAGCGCTACGCACCTGACGCTGGCACTGCGCTCCTTACCAGTGTCTGATTTTTCTGAGTTTTCTCTGCAATTTTGATTTCAGATTGAGAAATCATGTTTTTAATTTTGTAATTGATGGAAGTAAATGTAATTATGGTGTTTTTACACTTACCTAGGGTAAATACATTAGGTGAAAAGTTTTGATGACATGTAATGAATTAGTTTGCAAAAAGTGAGGGATGAGTCACTTTGACCTCCCTACACTCTAGGTATTCAGCTAAGTTTTTGGTGGAACGTCTCCTCAACTTGAGAATTAGATCCTTGAGGTTGGGAGAGGTTGTTTGAGGTCTATATCTTGTACTTTTAAAATAATTTCACAGGTTGTAAGTTGATGCATTGATGAGAGACTCTAGTGTAATCTATTTGGTAGGAAATTAATGAAAAGGTTGGTGCTATTTCATTGGGATACCCGTGGTATGGAAATTTAGCATTGTTCTTCTTATGTCTCATTATGTATGAATGTTTTGTTTCATGATCCATTTCATTTCTATGATATGCTGGTTTTTAAGTTGATAAACATAATACATCTCTCATGCTTTGTTTTGGGAAAACCCTCATAATTTTTCCATCTTCTTCAGTTTAGAAAGAATGTATGCTTATCCTTGCTCTTTCTAGCTCCTCACCTATTTGATCCATCCCACTCAAGAAGCCCTGAAGTGGTTGATTTTATACCTACCTTCCCGTATTGAATATCTGCAACCCTAATCCTATTTGCCCTGACCTAGCCTCTTTGATCTAATCCTCATCCAACAACCCAATTCAACCAAATCAAACCCCTATACTTATACCTAGCCTAAAACCCTAATTCATTCAGCCCTCTTGGTTGTGACATTGTGGAGAAAGCCCTCTTCGGTTTGGTAGGGCTAGCTACCAAGCTAATATATTGGTATGCGGTTACCTATGTTGGGATTTCTTCTTCAACCTTAGAGATCTGGTGCAGTGATAACATACTGGCGCCGTTGCCGGGGAACGAGAGATTTATTTTCCCTAGGTTTATGACAAGTAACATTGGAATTTGATCCTTTGGATGGTAGGGTTAAGTTTCAGAAATGTTGATTCAATAATTGTAGTGCTAAGATTATAGAGCTAGATTCGAGAATATATACCAGAGCAAATCTCGATCTTGATCCAGCTGATCTATTAGATGATCTAGAGAATATTTTCCGGAGGCATAAATATCAAACTAAAAACTTTCAGTCAGGACTAGTTCCATTGGTAAGGTCTTCTTCTCAGCCTGCTAAACTACTATCTCTTGAAGATATACTGCATGATCTGAAATTTGAATTGTCATTGGTTAAATCTAAGTCTGAAACCTCTTTATATGACATAGTTTTCAATCCTTTAAGACTATCTGAGGTCAAGTCATTGTCTGAATTAGATCTTAGTCCTCTGAAAGATTGGTTTTTTGAAGAGATTAAACCTAAATCAGACCTTGATATCAAATATTGGATCCATTTCTACCATTAAGAGGAAATACCTATTTCAGCTCAACCTCAACCTCAATCAATTGTAGTTTTTTCATCTGCACCTTTGACCTCATCATTTATACCTACTAATTCAGTACCTACAACTGTTGTTCCACTACCTGTTCAACCAATCCGTCTTGTTGTCAATTCAACACTTCACCCAACAAGAATCATGGCAAGATTTTCCCCACTTATCTTAGCTGCCTAATTGAATGATTTACCTCAGGGTTATGGCCAAATACTCCCCTTGTTTTATGAAAAATCTACCATATCTGCAAGACAACACATTTTTAAGGTCACTGAATTCATAGACTTGGAGGGTTGATGCTGACAATGCAAAAATGAGGGTTATAGCCCAAAGCTTCTCTGGAGCTGTCAAAATTTGGTTTAGGTCCTTGACTGCTAATTCCATTTCCACTCCATACCAACTCATTGATTTATTTTTAGCCCAGTGGGAGGTAAAGAAAAATCATTTAAAGTTACTTGCTGAGTATGAGAATATTAAAAGAAATATCAATGAATTAGTCCAATATCTCAATACTCGCTTCAATAGAATTTATAATGCAATTCTTGTTGAGATCAAGCCTCCTCCAGGATTAGCTCTCATACGTTATCCAGATGCATTTGATCCTGACATGGCTTACCAAATAAGGGAAAGAAATCTGACAACATTGGAAGATATGCAAAAGAACGCGGTCAACGTTGAAGCAAATCTATTGATGAAGAGAGCTAGAGCTATAAATGAGAGGAGAGTTACTATGAAAGATGAATCATCCACCTCATCTTATGATGCTCGATGGATACACTGATAATAACTATTGAAGGGATGGTTGACAGGATGTCCATCACTGAGAGACATCCTGAGGTTAGAAATCCTAACTACAGAGGTCAATAACAACCTCAGTTAAGGATCAAGCAGAGAGAACAGTGGGTTCTTGAGAAACTAGCATAGTAGCAACAACAATTTAGGACTCCTTTGCAACAGAACTATGCTCAAGGAGCAGAAGAACATGATCTGCCTATGTTTTTGACTGAATATGAGGAGTATTTTGAAAAGAAGGATGAAACTAAAGATGAATATTTTATCCTTACCAATGATCATGAATTGGAGACCGAATCAGATGATTATCAGCGGGGGTACTTAATTGCACTTAGTTAAAAAAAATAGGCAGATGTCATTGAGAAGCAGAGATGTGTCATTTAATCCCATTCAGAAAAGAGCATCTCAGCAGAAAGATACTCAGACGAGGAAGAATCCTTCGAGTAATAAGAGTAAGGGAAAAGAGCCTGCAGTCACAAATCAAAATAAGGTAAATCAACCATCCACAAGTTCAACAAATAAAGAAAAGGACAATCAGAAGAAAGAAGTTCCATTAAAGGACCATGCGGGACAATGAGACATCGTCATTAAATAGGTAGAAAAAATCACTCCCTTAAGTCTAGAAACATAAATTTCAAATTTAAAAGTGTCTATTCCTTTAACCGAGCTTGTTAAGAATAACCGGTATAAGTCCCATGTTTCCAAGATGTTTAAAGTAGACCCTTTGTCCGACATGGTGAATGTCGAAGATGATCAACCCGAAATCATTTTTGGTCTTGCTATTGATGGTCAATTAGAAGATAGCAAGGTTCCTCCTTTCTACTTGAGTCTAAGAATCCACCAATGCATTTTACAAAATTCCATGTTAGACTATGGAGCCTCCCACAATCTAATGCCAAAAGCCATTATGGAAAATTTGGGTCTTGACATCACTCGTCCCTACCATGAATTATACTCCTTCGATTCAGGTAAAGTCCATTGTATTAGCCTTATTAAATATTTGGTAGTCTCCCTAGAGTAGATTCCAGCAAAGAATGTTCTAATGGATGTGGTGGTCACTGAAATACTGCCATGGTTTGGCATGTTGCTGTTAAGATCATGGGGGGGAAATTGAGAGGCAAATTGCAATTAGAATTTTCTTATGCAAATATTCGTGTTTTCGTGCAATTGAGAAAATTGTACCGTGAAACCAAGATGAAATATATGATCACAAGAAAAGAAAATCCTAAGAATGATCCGATAAATGTTGTACATACAGATTCAGAGTCATTCATTTTGTTTAATGATAGCGGCTTAAATGATGTAGATAGCCAGCTAGTAGATGTAGAAGATGTTCTAGAGATCCATAATTGCATTAGAGAAGTTATATCAAAGGAAAAAAGTGAATTTTCCTAGCTCATCAAAACAAGAATCAGATGAAGCAGTGAAAAATTCAGAACATCCATGGGATAAAGTGGAAGAAAGTCCGGAAAAGCATGAGGAAATAGTTCAGAAAATTGAGCCAAAAAAAAAATCAGAGTTTCAACACTTGGAGGAGGAAAATGGTCTATGGTCCATGGACTTCGATGGTGCCCTGGGGAAGGATGGTGTAGGCATTGGAATTTGGATCCAGATCCCTTTTCATCAGCAGAATAAGGTCCCTACAAATGTTAGATTATGCTCTTACAAGTTAGCATTTGATTGCACTAACAATGAAGCGGAGTATGAAGCACTGATTACTGGCCTAAAAATCTTGAAGAAATTAGGAGAAAGAAGGATTAATGTGTATGGTGATTTAGAACTTGTGATCAAGCTATTTAGAGGTGAATATCAAGCTAACCATCCTCGAATGAGACAATATAGGAATGTTGTACTAGATATTTTGAAAATGTTTCAGGAGTGTATACTTATAGTGGTGCCAAGGAATCAAAATACCATGGCAGATTCATTGGCTAAAGTTTCAAGCAACTTTAAAATCCCCATATTTTCAAACATGAAGTTTGAGATTCATGTCAAACACCTGCCGACTGTTCCCGATAACTTGCGGTATTGGCAGGTTTTCTGGGATGATAAGCAGGTAAATAAATTTCTCATTGGTAAGGAAGAATTTGAGAATTGTTCATGTTATCACAAAATTGTACTTGATTGGCTACTTATAAAACAACTCAGTGTAACTGTTTCAAACCAACTTTTTACTGAAGCTTAGCCTCTTCAGTTTGAGAGGGCTCTCTCAAGGGGGTTTATGATATTGAATAATGATAAGTACTAGATGGATAAATTTATGGGAAATGTAACTTGTTTTTTTATGTTTGCAAGTTGAAAAGAATGCAGGCTTGCTACCATTGGGCTTATGGAGTAAAAAATTAGTAGTTTCAATGTAAGGTTTCTTGACATGGAAGCTGAGGTAGATAGAGGTCTTTAACAAAGGCAACTCACACATAAAACATAGGGCAACACAATCATTTCATCACTAAAGAAAGTCAGAGCATAGATTGTGAATTCTGAGTAATAGAGATGAAATCTACTGCAAGTGGAAAAAACATAAAGATATAGATCAATAAGACATTAAAAACCCCATGAGAATATCAGGTTTGTCAAGAAGAAAGTCACTCTTTATTACTGATATAAGTCAAATACATAAAGCAGCAACTTGGTGCAAAAAATCTCCAACCCCTGACTACTTTGATGTCTTATCTTTAAATAGACCTTCTTTACAATAAAGATGATATGCTTGGTGGCTAAACCATCAAATTCTCCTATGACACATCACATAACAGAAATACATGACTTCTAACTGAAAACGGATAGCTACACCTTAAAGAAAACATTTCCTAATAGGACTCTAATTCCTATTTATTAAATCACTCTACCTTATCTTTGAAACAATTATATCACGGTTACAACATAAGTATCACATGCTCGAAAGACACAAGACAGTTCATCACCACTTTACATATTAAAAACCCTCCTAGACTTGTGGAATATAACCCTATTTTTTAGGAATGCCTAACTCTTATCTTCAAAGTTGCTTGGGCTGATGACCTGTCTCTACAACACTTCCTTCGAGTCATAATTGTTTGATGATAAGCTCCCTTGACATGTTAGAGGAGTTAAAATTTCCAAAACTACTATTAAGATGCTCCAAAACCTTCAAAAATAGCTCGCTACGAAAACAAGACAGTTTCGCAGCGTTGAAAAAGTAGCTTTTGCAGCCAATAACTTCGCTCCTTTGTTGTTCCATGGTGCCAATCAAGTTATGACACATCACCACTATCAATCTCTCTCCTTGAAAACTGGAAAAAGTGACTTTAGAGAAAAAATGCTGCTACAGGTTTTTTCGTAGTGTTTTCTTGGCTTTAACGCTAGGAAATTCTACAAAACTGTGTAAAAGTGCAGAAATTTTACATTTCAAAACTATCATCACAAAATGACCTCTTGTTGCAAAAAATTGATTTTTTTGCATGTGATGAACCCTCTAAAGCATATTCAACCTCAACTTATTGCTTCTGTGGTGTTTCCTCTTCATTTATGATCAGTTGAGCAATGGGCTCCTCAACCACAGTCATCTTCAAACCATTCTTTTCCAGATTTTCATGAATCAGTTCTAATTGCTCTTGAAGGTCTTTGACTTGGACCTTCAGTGTCCTATTCTTAGATTGCAAATGCAGGTTCAATTTTTTGATGTGTTTGACCTCTCTTCTCAATGGATGAGTCCATTTGATCAATTTCTCTGTATTGTCCAAGGTCTTTGACACACTTATGACTTATTCTTCCCAAATTTCTTTCATTTTTTCAAATTGCGCCTTCTGAACCTTATGCTTCCTTGCCTCTTTCTTCAAGACTAATATTTCATCTTTTGCCAGCTTCAACTACTCCTTAAGGGTTTCAACTTCTGTCTTTTCAGTGATTTTCTCTTTGCCCCCTTTTTTTTTTATGACCCGATCCTCTTTTGTAGGTGAGGAGAGGTCTATGATGCTTGGTGGTGGTTGAAATATTTCATTGACATTTTGAGCCTCTTTGCTGCTTTCTAAGACCTTTCTTGCATGTCTTGTCATTGGTTTTCTAGCTTGAAACATGAATCCTGCATCATCACCTGCAAACTCTAACTTCTTAGCTGTTTTTCCTTTCTTAAGCTTCCTTCCTCCCTCATCTATGTCTTCAGCTTGGACCGTGGGAGCTTCTTCAATATCAATGGCATGCAAGATGTCCTCTAAGTTACCCTTAGCCACTGTTTGGCTCCTTGTAACCCTCTTTCTACCATGTTTTCTCATTGTCGGTTTCTGTTTTGCAGGTGTAACTTTGGGTGTATCAACCTTCTGCTAAGGCTCTGTCTCCATGATCACTGGCTCAACTTGCTCTGCTACTGTAGGTGATGAAACATCTCTAGGTTTGGGAACTCTTTTAGGAGTGACAACATCTACTTCAAAACCACTGATGAACATAAAATATGACCAATCTCTGCCTAATCTCTTTAACTCCTCTAACACTAACAACTTGATCAAACCATGATGAAAGAGAGAGGTTTCATTTACTTTTGTTTTAACTTGAACCTTGTCTGACATTTTAGCTAAACTTCTATATAAGTAAAAGGGAAAGTCAAGAGACTTCTTACCCACAAAATGCAGTAGAAGCCTAAGATGTTATGAGTAGACCATGTGAAACCTCCCTTCACAGGTGAAGCACTTCTGAATGATTAGCAGTAGCTTTGAGTAGTTGTCCTTCATGTATATCTTTGGGATAGCATTTGTGAGTTCAATTTCACTATGCTCTGTCTTGATAAATTCTTTGCAATCCTCCATGGTAAATTTGATGCCTTTAAACCATTTCTCTCCTCCTCTAGGGATTCTCGTTGCTGCTGCAATGGTTTTTGGTTTTACTGTGAGATTTAACATTCCCACCTTTGAAGCTGTCCCATTGAAACTAATAGCAAACTCCTTAGAAACCTGCAAATGGCACCCTTGCAATCTTTAGTAGAATTGCAAACACTCTGTTCTTCTGAATGCTTCTAAGGCAATTAGGTGTTCATTTAAAAAATTCATGTCTGATGGCTCATATCTTAGGCAGTGACCACCTTTGTTGGTCTTCTTCTTTGCAGCCATGGTGATTTTATACCTTCTTAGCCTCGCTTGATTAGTGACACCTGCAACTTTTGAAAATGCCAGCAACTAGCTTGGCTTGGTGAAACAACTCTCCAGAACTCAATAACATGCAAAGGTGAAGCAGAGAATGACAAAAAAATCAATTGGGTAATGTTTTAAAGTTTCGATGACAACTCATGCCTTAATCATGACTCATGTAGGCTAAAAACAATAATGATGACCTAAGACATGACTTTTGTACCTTTGAAATAAACCTAATTGATTCGAATGAAATCCACCCTAACACTTCTAATCATGGAATGACCTTGCAACATATTTGACAAGACATACAGAAAAACTGTTTTTCGTATCATGGCTAGTTTATTTTCTAACAGTTTCGCTACGAAACTATTAGGCAATTTCGTAGAGAAAATTGTCTTTTTACAGTGTAAAACGCTACGAAAAGAGGAAAAACTGGCTAAAGTGTCCTTTTTTGAATTCAAAAGATTGGGAAAAGAAATATATCAACAAATGATGACTGATGATACATGATATGAATTGAATGGAGGTGGATTTGAACCTTCGAATAGGTTAAGATGAAAAAATTTAAATTTTCCTATACCAACTTGTGACAAATGAACTCTATGACCATGCCAAATAATGTTTCATTTTTTTTCTGAGTGATAACATTTCCATAAATAAAATTTGTGATAAATATGACTAGGATATTGAAGCAACTTAGATGGATATACTACAACTGAAAGACAACAATATTCCAAAAGGTATCATACCTTTGGAAGAATTATTTTACCAAGATGACGTAGTTAGGAAGCCTACATTGGTGCCTACGGAAAAGAGCGTTGAAGATGTAAACACTAGGACAACAGACAAATCAATGATGGTTAAACTATCCAAGTCCTTATCTCCCAAGGTAAAGGTTGAATATGTTAAATTAATTTATGAATTTTTTGATGTTTTCGCATGGGAATATGCAGATTTAAAGGTGTATGACCAGAACATCATTCAGCACACTAGTACAAAATGGCTAATTGGTTACTAAAAAAATGACTAAAATTTGCATATAAACGACTATTTTTCGGTCGGTGACCAATAGTAGCTAATTTACAGTATCTTATAACGTGACCAAATTTTGGTCGTTTTTAGCTTAGTCATTAATTGGTTATCTCAATTTTGTTGTCTAGTTGTATATTTGGTCATTAATTTGATCATTAATTTAGTCACTGACTTAGTCATTAATTTAGTCATTGATTTTATCATTAATTTAGTCATTGGTTTGGTCATTAATTTGGCCATTGATTTAATCTTTGATTTGGTCATTAATTCTCACAATTAATGACTAAATATACAACAAAATATATTACTATACGATCACCCGACAAAACCAATTAATGACCAAAGAAATATGACCAAAAAATTGGTAATTAGCTACTAATAGTCATATATATGCAAATTTTAGTCATCGTTTGAAATCAATTAATGACTGAAAAGATATGACTAAATTTTAGTCGTGTTATAATATACTGTAAATTAGCTACTAATAGTCGTATATATGCAAAATTTAGTTGTCATTTGTGGTCACAAATTTATCATTTGTAGTAGTCATTTATTCATTATATAAACGAATAATTTAGTAGTTTATATTTATTTCATTTACGTTCACTAATAATCATTATAAATGACTAATTTAATCGTATATTCATTTTATTTGTATTCATCATTAATCAATATAAACTAATATTTTAATAGTTTTAGATTGATTTTATGTGTTCATTATTAATCAACATAAATTAACTAGTATGAATTTGCAACTAAATTTAAAAAAAATGTCATACAAATTACATGTTCATCTAACATGAAAACCCAAAGTTACATATGTTAATTACAATACCAAGTAATATCAAGTGAAACTATTAATAATTCCAACCACATAAATTATATTATATAAAATGTCAAGTATTACAATATGAGTTTCCAACTTAATATTGGTTGGAGTACAATTTACAGATAAAATATTGTTGATCATTTCAAAGCATTATCATTATCTTGCCAATGAATTGCAAGTGAATTCACCAACTCTGAAAACTTGACCATCAGTCTTTACGTGTGTGTCTTATGCGAGATATTGGCTCTACGAGTACCACTAGACCAATACAATTCTCTCTCTTTGTCACTCTAGTGTTATTGTTCCCCTCTTTCTTCAATCATTGCTTCTTACCATCAATACTAAGTGCATTTTCTGCAAAAAGAAAACAAAAAAAGTTACAATGCAAAGTATAAGACATGAAAGTTGATGAACACTGGAATATAAACTAAAGTAGACTATAAAGGATTTATACGATATATACCTCAACATCAACAATATTGTTAATGTCATTTTTCCCCATAAAAGCAAGAAACTCGAACAAGTTTTCTTTAGTTGGGAAATAGTGGCCACTATGTGGCCAGATGACCTGTATAAACAAAGAAATTAAAACGTCACAAATAAACACAACAAAGCTAGAAATTTATAATAAGAATGTCTCATGCTCCACTTTTGTAGTTGTATCATTTCCTCTAGTTATCTCTAAGTAGTGACACTTCAACAATAAAACTAGTTAGTAGAAATCTAATGGGTGCAGCAAAGTATTGCTGACACGAGATTACCAACAAGAAACTAAAAAAGAATAAGACAAGACTTTGTAAATTGTGATACTAACCGGGAATATAGCTTCAATATAGTAATCTTCAATTATCAACGTACTATTCCAAGGGAAAAGGAATCCAATTCCCATAAGCCAACAAATTATGTATTCCCCTTGTTTTCCCTGTAGTTAATTGAGTAAGATTAGCACACGCAATTTCCATTTAGAATCTCTAAAATGATTCTATAAATATTCAAAGCAAACTTGATGTTACTCATTCATTTTTCTCTAACACAGACAAAACTGAATATGCTAACTTGTTTTTGAGCTAGAGAGTTATGTAATTCATCGTGTCCAAAATCATTGTTTATTTTCGTGATTGTTTTTTTTAATGATTAGGGAACTGGCCTATATTTGATCAAAAAACATATTTTTCAAAATATATTCCATTTTTCTAATTCAAAGCTAGATTTCCTTACAGTTTATGATGTTCAAACAAACTAGAATCATTTTCCTTTAACAAGTCATTGTTGTGATATACTACTAAACAGAAAACTATGTAATAAAGTTATTAGTGGTGGAATACTAAAAAATCACAAAAACAGGCAAGAAATAACACCACTACGTCCTAGACATGCCAAGTCTTTATCCTCTTGGTTGGAAATATTACTTCATGAAAACAACATATTTGACAAAGAGAACTTTTCTAAAACTAACTAACGCCGGTGTATCCAACAACATTGACATTTCTATTGGCATGCCCTCAAAATGTGTGGAAGTATCAAACAAGTGTAGTGCACTTCCCTGTAAGGTTAAAGTTTGGCAATGGAATATGTTGTCCCTTAGTCTAAACAGGTTTTAATTTGCCTTTGATAACTTAGAGAGAATGGGAATCCAATATAGAACAATGACATAAAGATTTTATTCATTCACACTTACCTAGATCCTAAACAAGCATTGAACAACTATACAAATCCAAGAATGTCTCACATTCCACCAGGAAACATAATTTCTTGATTTTGATTGTAATCCTTGAGGCTTTCTCAAATTTGTAAACAAGTAACATCATAAATATTTTTCCTTAGTTTTCAAACCTTCTTCTATGTGGAGCTTGAGAAAATATGTGCATACACATATCACAATATAGCATGTTGTGGAGTACATTTACATGAAACCAATCATTCAAATTTTTATATTCTATCAAGATTGAGGCATGTGTTAAATGCCCAATATTTGCATTTCTGCGCAATGGTGTCATTAATAATTTGAAGGTTCTTGGCTTGCTAGTATGATCCAATTATTGCTTTGTGCAAGATGTTTTTTCACTCCTATTTTTAAAATTTTAATGTTTATGAATAATATATAGTTACAATGGATGCTTCGAATAATAAAAGAGGCAATTATTTTTTCCATCAATAGAATTCAAGTATTTGCATATGGTATAAATTCAGTAGTTCTATAGGTGGTACTTAGGGTCAACCTAAACATTTATTTCACATGCATCAAAATAAGTACAAAGTGATAAGAGGAAGGACTCATGGGAACTTTTCTAATCGTACATGTTGAATCTACAAGTGTTAATGTTGTTGTGCTCAATTTCTTATTGGGGTACCTATCAACTGACAAAGTTTGTACAAATGTTTGAAATGATACTAAATAAGATGGACCTGAGGGACTAAAGAATGAAAGCACAAGAAAATACTTGACGAAGATCTATATATATATATATATAAAGTCATGGGCCTAGTTCTTAGAATGACCTTTCCTAGAGTCTTACACCATAACTACTTTCCCATGTTAAACCATCGTTTTGCGTCATTAGCAAGCCTTCTTTAGACAATCCATTAGCCTTTGAATTAAATTATCTAGAAATATGATGCAATGATATCTTCAAGGACTGTGACTTGATTGTCTTCAACTACTCTAGAATGGGTTGCAAAAAAATTTATTCCATCCTAAATCTCCATTCAACCAATTGATAACCAAGGAATCCCCAAAGACCTATAATTCAGTCACCTCTCCTCTATTGCTACTGTTAACAAAAAATTTAGTGCCTTTATTTCATCAGAAATGTTAGAGTTTGTACTAATAAGTGCTTTAATTTTTGAAGATATGAGTATAATAGAATCACTATGGTATAGGATACCTCCTACAACATATTCTTGTTGTTGACCTTGACTGGCATTGTTGAAAATTGAAATAACACCATTCCCACTCTTAACAATAGAAAGATGGATCAATGTCCTTCCTTCACCAGTGTTAGGGGCTTTTTTACTTTGAAAGCTCAGTCATGAATTGGAGACACACTGAAACAATGGCTAATACTTACCTTGAAAGATGTCAGAGTTTCTGGTAAGCCAAATACATCAAAACACCATAAGACGCAATGCCTTACAACCCTTTAAGTCTTTATTCAAAGCCCATTATTTAAAATTGAATACGATATCGCTCATAGGTATATATGCATCTAGTCACTTAGTTTTTTGAAGATTTTTGAACTTCTAAAGCTTCTTCCACTACCAAGGTGCATGCTCTTGCTTGTCATTTTCAATATCTTTATCATTTGCTGTTTCCATTCCTTGCTATGAGATAATGGTACTATCCAGAGTAAATGAACTGTTGCTTCAAAAGTAGTAAAAAAGACTTTTAATTGTACCATGATCATAGAAATAATTCACCATTGTTGTATTACATTCTTCATTGCTGCACTAAGCAATCCTATATCATCACGATGTCGATTGTGAACTACAAAAACCTTCACAAGAGTCACATAATATGATCACATTGCAGACACAACCTTATTCATATTGTCAAAGTTCAAGAGATCAAATGACATCCTTTTAACTTTTGGGGCTTGAGATGTTTCTCCTACACTTACAGAGCCTCCAATGTCATCCTCTGCTGCATTTGCATGTCGCCCAAGCTGACTAAGACACATTCTTGAAATCCCTTCGATACCATGGTCTGTTTTTTTCTTGTTTCTATAACAAAAATATATTAGGGTTCAATGGAATAATGAGAAGCAAGCCCATTCCTCATAGACATTGGGTTCACATGTCGAACAACTGAAACTGTGTTAGTGTCATTGCCAACTTCTGTAGCTGCTGCATCTGGTGCCAAATTTTCAATTGCAGGTCCTTTTCAACCTCTTTATTCGCATCTACTTTTGAATCACTAACAAGAGATTTATACCAAAATATTTCTTTGTACACCATCCCTACATGCTTCAATATGTTTGCATCCCCAGAACCAATTTCAGGGATAATTATTGTTGTGCTTTTCAGTAAATGTGTTGAAAAGGATAAAATACCATCTAGAATTGAAAGTCATATCAAATTTCATATGTGTTGTGTTACCTCAATATCTGCCAGCTTTGTTCTAGCCTACAAATCCATGAATTCATTTGCAGGTTTCATGTGTTCTCTCAAAGTAGTACAAACAACCCTTGTAAGAGGAGATGAGTGTTGTCGTGAAAATTTCTTAAATGCAACAACAATATTCTGGGCACCTTGAAATGACAATGGTAAGAGGCATAAATCAAACAGTTGAAGCATAGCCTCTATACCCTTTTTCTCAATAAACATCCATGTATCTATATTATGCAGAATATTCTCTAAGAGACATGTAGCATTGCTTATACAATCTGGGAGAAAGAATTCCATGTTTGAAGACAAATTTTCAGCACAAGTATCAACCCCTAACTCAGATGTCACCATCGATGATTCATCTCCATCCACTGAACTAATTGTTTGTTGTTCTAAATCAGTCTTCATGGGAACAGGCACATAAGAGCTGGCAATTTTTTGCAACAGGGAAGACACTTTAGCACCAAATCCAAGTTTTGAAATAGTGTTTAATATTTCAATCAATACATCCACCCCATGCCCCCTCAAATAAGGAGCATGTCGTATCATCTCATCCAAGGCAGATGATAAGGAACTAAGAGTGTCACTTGTCAAAGCCCGTAAGTAGGATTTTTATGTAAAAAAATTCACAAAAGATCTTAGAGCACCACAATCATTAATAGCTTGAATTCTGAGGTTATTAAGTCACAAAGAATCTAAGCATTATGGTATACAATCAATTGCATCTTCAGAAGGGAGGATACCAACCATGATGAAATCCAAAAAATCATTAGGAAGACCAACAACATCTAGAGCATAATAGAAAGTTGGATCTTTGTAAATAAGATCACTTGTGACTATAGTTGCAAGTGAAAAGACCCCAACACCAAAGTCCTTTGATCTTATGAATATATTGCACAAGCAAAATGGCAAAGAACTCTTCAAATCTTATAGTTTGGTAGTATTTCCAGGAGCATATGTGCCAAGAGATAGAGCCCAAGGCAAAGCCTTCATAATAATTCTTCTATGATAAGGAACCAATGTGTCAGGTTAAGAAGTTTACATTGCCTCTGACCTAGCATCATTTTTAAGAGGATACTTGCCCTTGGAACCTGATTGTGATTCTCCACTCTGCTTCCTTTCTCCTGAAGATGGCAGACTTCAAATGTGTTATGGTGTTGTCCAAGGCTCCAAAACCCCTAAAGGAGGTTTCAGTAGGATTACTATTGTCCATAAAAGGCTCAAGAACATGCACAATAGATGTTACCAAGTGTATATGTTATGGATCCAAATATTTGAGAAGAGGGAGCAAAGTTAACATTGAACCCACATCCCATAATGCAGTGCAGCCAAAATAAGAAGAAACTAGAGTTGTTACAAGAGAGAGCAGCGCTTCTACTAAAGATATCGAACAATAGGATGATTCACTGGAAAATTATTTCCATTGAGCTCAAGGGGATATTGGATATTGTTGATGCATATTGAATATAGTTGGGAAGAGCAATATTATTACAAAGGCTTACCAAAACTCCACTCCCAATCCTTCTAAAATGGAGTTGACATTCCAATGTTTATTTTCATTAGATCTTGTTGTGGATTGACCAACTCCATAATTGAATCTTTATTAGGGCCGATAAGATCATTCTCTTGAGACAAGCACTACCAATTCATCTAATATCAATTAGTTTCATCTCACATGTATCCCCAAGAGAGGATGCATTTCTTGTTGAATGTGAGAGCATGAAGGTGGCGCAACTATCGAAGGCAATCACCTTGCGTCTCCAACTCCAAATGGATTGCGTGCCAGATCCCAATTTGTCTTTCATGTTCCACCTAGCCAAGCCCACAATTGCTTTCCATGCTAACCAATTACTCTAGGAAATTCAACTAAGTGAGCTTGAGACTTGGAATTTGGTGTGCTAAATTTTCTTAAACCTAGCAACTAGCAAATTTAGTTTCTAGTAAATTTACTTGTTGTGGATTATTTAAAGTTTTAGCTTACTAAATAAAAATCACTATTGGGATTTAACAAGTAAATAAAATAAATCAGTGGTTGCAAATTGTACACCAATCCCACACATGCATACACAGAAAATCTGCACATCAAAATTTGGTGTTCATTAAATAATATCTTATCGTACAAGTTTTTCCTTACTGGAAACATGGTCCTTTGTGGAAAATTACAATCTCCAACAACTATAGAAATTTTCTGGGCACCTGTGTAGGTTGTACTACCCAAATTCTCCTAAGAAACCACATGACTTGCCATCTACTCAACCTACAATGCAGCCTTTCTGTCACCTGTGTGATTTTTTACACCCTTGCCCACAACACGTGAAATAGTTTACTACTTCAAGTGGCATGTACGACTGCTCTGCTCACTTTGCACAACACATGTGTCCCTAATGCAACACACATTATTGTTTTGAACCCTCCACACAACTCGCGTTTCTCTCTCAAGATGAGTATGGACGCACTGTGCCATTGTTGTTGGATGATCTACAAAATTTTGTTGTACAACCTTATTGGGAATGATCCTTGCTGCAGAAATCACTCTGTTGCACTGCAGATTTCAAAACATATCACTTGGATGAAATTCCCTTTTCATCCAATCACATGTCTAGAGTCTAGACACTCAAATATATTTGGAAGTACCTGTCTAGTGCTACTATCATAAACAGGGGGAGGATGAAGGAGATGATATCACACAAAGAAAAATCCCCCTGCACTTTCCCCACTTGTTGACATCCTACAGGTCAAAATAGAACTTGCCATGGAGCATCACCCTCTAGACCCCTTGACACTCATATGGTAGCCAAAATAGACACTTGAGTGGGAAGCTTGATCAAACCAATCCCGTTGACATCCTTGGGGATAGTAACACATCCCAAGGGGCCAATGGAAGACCCTTTTGTTTTATTGAGACCATGGTTACAATCCCAAAATATGCTCTACTATTGATATCGGGACTTGCTATGAAACCAACAAGACACATAATATATTTGCAAGTCTAGTAGGATTGTGAAACCATGGTCAACTTCCTCGTAAAGGGAAGGTCTCGATGATGCTAAACAGGAAGTTTCCTTTGTAGTTGTTGAAGTTACCAATTCTACATGGATATTGGCAAAAGATCTAGACTAAAGGGAATACACAAATATCTAACAACCATCTAGGGTGGGGTAAATGTCCAAGCTAAGGGATTCTAGTTAGGAAGAGATTCCAACCCAACCAGGAAAAAAATAGTTTTTTATTCAGTAAACACATCACTTGATGCCATGTTGATTATGTCTAAACAAGCGTGAGCATCATCAACTAAAATTATCTAAGCACTATTTGGTATATAAAAGCTAATGTATTAGTGTAAAATGTGTTCTCCATAGTCACACATCTAGGTCCAAACTCCACATGAGTCAACATCTGAATAATGAAACTCCAATCCACTCAATCAAAAGCTTTGTCAAATGAAATTTCAAAGAAAAGGGGTTGCGGGCTAGTTTTTGTGCACATTTGAAGGTATTACATGTTGAAAACATGGTATTGAGATTACTTGTTTATACACAAAACTTGTGTTATCGTTAGACAACCTTCCATGACATTTCCTAGATCCTTAGAGTCTCTGTTTTAGCCATGATCTTGTGTGCCACACTAAGCAATGTAATTGGATGCCAATCATCAATTGTGTTTGTGGCTTCTTTTTGGGAATGTGTTTGCCAAATGAAAAAAATTGTCACTAATCATGGCTCATGGCCTTGCAAAATTCACACAGAATCCCATCTAGATTCTATACCCAGAGACTTTCCATTCTTCATGTAGCTAAGTACTGCAAAATCCTCCTCTTTTGAGAAGTCATCGTTCTTCAACCTGCTCTAGTGACCAATAAAAACCTTATGAAGATTGACCCTACAATAAGCATTTCTTGCAGCCGCTACATGATCCATCACGGTACAAGGAGAAAATTATTTTGAAATTGCAATTTGAACATAATGTCAATTGGAGTGCCAAAAAAAGAACCATTTGCATGGAGTAATCCAAGATCCTGTTCATTGCCACTTTTATTTTCAAAAAGTCAAAATAGAATTTTGAGCCCTCATATCCCTTATTAATCCACTGCAGCCTGAAACAAACTCAGACACCCTTGGCAATATATTCCCCTCTGCTTCACCTCCCTCTGAACCATTATGTCCTACCATGCATCCTCACCATAGTGGGACACATTATGGAGATCCGCTTTAATAGAAATGCACACCTACTGAAGTTTACCTTGCTGCAACTCCTTTTTGCCTTTTGCAGGCCATCATCCTACCCCAACCTCTCATGGATTTGACAATACAACATCTTTGGTTATAGCTTATGATCCAAGTAGATTGAAATGCATTTTTTACTATTTCTCTAATGGAAGTATGCAATGTCCCTAGGTAATTTTTGGCCATGGGGTTCAATCCTTATCTAGGATTTTCCAATCATGAAAATAATCATAACAACAGTGCACATTTATCAACTCATATAACAGTAAGTACCCTTCTATATAATTTACTAATGATATAAGAGATATTTAACAGTCATTTGTTTCTTCAGCAAACCACCACAAGTTAGGGCTAACTGCCTAAGGAACAATAGACATATAAAACCAATAATCCACCAATATAATTCCGACTGTAATGTCAATATTAAATAGATAAATATTTCAAATGTAACCCACACTAGCACTATCCAAGTTTAGTTGGTAATATACTAATTAACAGCTCACTATCTAATTGTGCTGCCTCCAAACTTGTTTGCTGTTAGGAAGAGCTTGTGACAACCCTTTCTTAGTGGAGTTTCAATTTGCGATTGGAGTAGTCTCCTAACCTGGTCAAATGGCTGGTTAGATCTTATGACAGTCCCCTTTTGATCCAAATTTCACCTGCAGTTGGAGATTTGATCCTGTTGCTACATCACGTCAACAAATTATAGGTTTTGGAGGCCTGCTTGGGATGTTTAGTAATTGTTGGCCTGTAATTGTTGGGGAGTGGTTTCAAAGCTTCATGTGATCACAAAATCCTAAAAGATATATATTCTGTGGCCCTAAATACAATCAGGAGGAAGGCTGCCTACATGTGATGCCCTAAATGATTCAAACTGGGCCTTAAAAACCACCTAGTAACCTACTGATCTCCTGTTTGGTTGAGAACAACCTCGCTATCTCTTGTTTGGCTTTATTGCCTCAGAAAGGACCCCTGATAGCCTTACCTTTCCTTAACCAATGGTCTGAGCTTGGGTGCACCATAGACAGATCACAGAGAGAAGATCTTGCTGCCCAGAAAAACTAATGGTGGCCAGGCATCCTATAGAAAGACCTTTGCTGTCTTGAACATGACTTATTGACCAAGAATAACCACTAAGAATCTGTTTCCCTACTTTCCAAAACGAATCATACATGCTCCAAAATATTATGTTGTAAGAGGTGTAACAAGTGGTTATTGTATGGCATGTTACAACTTTGAATCTATCTTTCAAAGCCATTAATATTAATCTCTATTTTAATCTTTAATTTTTCTGTTTCTTGTGTTCATTGGAATAATGCTCTATTTGGGAGCAAATGGATGGTTTGAGAAGCATGTAGAACTGTGGGATGTTATCTGTCTAACAATCCCTTCCTACTTATAGAAGTGACACAGTTAGGAAATGTTTCATGAGATGAACACTTTGTTCAATTTGGAAGAAATTTATGTATTTACTATTTAGATCAAGTTTAACTATGTAATTGTTGCCCAACATTGCCATTTTTAGGTAAGATGTGGGCAGTCTTTAAGTTGGGGTCAAGGAGTGTTAACTGTTATTTGTTTTCTAGGCAATAAACTCTTATTTGACTAATTTTTGGCTCCTGGATGTAATAACTGTAATTCTTAATGAAATATCTGTGCCATTTTCCCCTAAAATATTGTTTTTAAATTGCATGTCCCCTATTTATATATATTTAACAACAAATGCTGCTGTACTAATTACTATGTAAGTGAAATCTTCATTCAAGGGTTTGATAAAAAAGGTATGTATTCATGATCATTTTTCTTTTCTTCACTTCCACGTTATATTTTATCATCATTTGAAGTGATAAACAATTTTAAACTTGCAAGTGTAAATAAAAATAAAATTGGGTTTTGACCCTATGGGGATTTGACCCCAATTGTAGGGTAATCAATTGTATTATCATTAGCTTTACTCATCTACTCTGAATGATGGGATGGTTTTTGTTATTATCTATTCATTTCCCTAGCTTCTCTACCCATAGATCCAACACTTAAAAGTGCCTCTACACTTGTGGGTGGCCCCCAAGGGGTGGTTTAGCTTATTATTTTCCACGTCTTACTGCATTTCTTAGATCTAGAGGTGCATAAAAGCAAGTTACTTTATCATCTACAACCATTTACTAAAGTCTATAGCAAGTTATTCACCTCCCAATTTGTAAGGGCTCCTATCAGTCAACTTGGTGCTATTCGAAGAGTTATGTCTAGTATTTTGAGTGTCTTTATGCTTGCTGATTTGCATTTTTCTGTAGTCATATTTTATTTGTATATTTACTCTCATGAATACCTTGACAAGACCACTATTTTGGGTGGTTAAAACATCAACTGATTTGGACAAGACCTACCCACTTATGATCCAATTTCAAACCAATCCATTTGAAACTAGGCAACCCATAGAGCACCAAAATGCATAAAAACCAAAAAAAAAATAACATAAAAATGCACCCCCTCTCTTAAATCCTAATCCTCAAAATTCTCAAGTTCGAATTGGATCTGCAATAGCCAAAAAAAATACCAGAATGTATCAAACCAATGGAAGGCTTTAACTCTAGCCTTTCTCATAGTTGGACAATACCTAGCATGGAAGTTGGGTTCAAGCCCATGGGTCAAAATTGGCACAGATGCAATAGTTTTGATTGGGAACAATGTCTTCCTGCTAGAGACACTTATTGTTCAAATTCCATAGACACGTCAATGCACACTTAATAGAAATGTTGTTGTCAATTGAATGCAAATTTGGAGATAGGGATGGGTCCAAGCACAAAATTTGGGACATGAAAGAAAGCAAGGCCCACATTCGTTTAAGTGATCTGAATGATGAAATTGCTTGGTCCTATAACACCACAAGTGGACATTATTTAACTAAGTTGGGGTATTATCTTGCAATGCAAAACCTAGAAACATCAACAAAAAAATGGTGGTTCAAGAAGCTGTGGATGAAAGGAATTTCGTCCTCATTTTATTTATACTAATTACTCAGCCCGACAATATTGGGTAGACCATAGAACAAAGAATAAACCAATTCCATATCCTCTACCCACTGTGGGAAGAATAAATATGGAACCTATCATAGGAAGCTTGCCCATTCCAATGAGGAATGTCAAACATTTAGGCCAAAAGAGCTCCAAAAGGAAAAATAATTCATTTATAAGAATTATTGAGAGGTTGGAGACTTAGAGGTTGATGTCAAAAATCCCAGCTACATTGACCCACACTTTATGCTAATGCATAAAGATAGCCTTGCCAACAACAAGGAAGCTCATTGTACATAGAACTGCCAAATCAAGCACAAACTAGCATATATGGTCATTGATAATGACAACCAAAATAGCCTTTTCTTGTTTCAATTGGAAAAGGAACTTAAGTTACCAACCTCAACTCATCCCAACTCACATTACCTTGGATGGGTCAAAGATGCACATTAGCTTGTGTTAATCGGTTGAAAAAAATCAAACTGTTACTAAAAGATGGCAATATTTTGCCTAATATCTCATATGTTCTTACAAACAAAAATGAGAAGACTTATGAAAATAAGATGATGATAACAAGTTTAACTAATTGCATAAGTGTAAGTAATATAAGTGGCATTTAAAAAATTAAGTGGCTATGAGGGTAATACAGCTATGGGCATTCTTGGAAACACATTTGGCAGCTCAAAATTGCATTCCAAGTTTGATCAAAACATAAATATAACACCTACACTGCATTTTGATGTCGATGATGAGTGTGGTAGAGATAAAGAGAGGTCTATTCCTAAGACAGATTGTGAAGTGCAAACAATGGGATGCTTCATTCTAGCCAGTACTCATTTTGAGGCAAGTGTTAATGACCACCTTGTTGAAGAAGACAAAGAACAGTTTCCTACAAGTTTTTTGGACTGCACAGGTGGCTTTCTACACTTGGACATTTCTCTTCATTTGATTCACCCATATCAGTAGGAGGGTAGGAAACAACTTTCTACCAATCTTGCAATCACCCGAGAAGACTTAGCACGTGATGACAGGGGTATCATGCCATGCCTTTTTTTTACACTGGAAAATTGAAATTCAACCAACATATGACAAAATATTGAGTGCATATGGAGATAACGGACGAAACTATAGTTCTAGTTTCTCTGAGAATGAGAGTAATAATAAACTCATTAATGAAGGGAAAGCTTGAAGATCCCCTAAGGTTCAAGAGACCAATAGTCCTATATGCGATTTTGAATATGGTAGAAACTTTGGCACCCATAATGATGTGCATCTCCAATCAACATTACCTATTAAGTTCGAATAGAACAGTGCAAGATCCTATATTTTTTGCTTTGACATCCATCCTACATATGACATGGATTCTAATGAGGAATAAAAGAACATTGATCATATCATCAAGTTGTTTTGCGAACCATATGAGACAAAGGAAGAAAGGTCAATTCCATTTGTTGAAGGCATCCTTATTGAAGATGAACAATCTTGTCATATTCGAAGAACTAACTGATATCCAGGAATACAAGAGGACGTCCGCAAACCCATAATTGATTTACATAGTGAGTAGAATCATTTCCAGGTTTGTATCTTATTGTTCATAGTTATGATAATTGATCTTCAAAGGAGGTTGTTCTCCTAACTACAAATTATATTCGGTTAGCTTTAATTTCCCATACAAAACAACCCCTTGTCAGCAACACTGATGTTCATGGCCAAGATAAAAATGTTCCTCTGTTTGATCCAGAAACATTGGTACTAAAGTCTCAATATTTCCTTCGACCATAATGACCCAAGGAGACCAGATCTTTATAATTATGGAGAGCCAGAAATGGACCTCTCTCCCAACTCAAGGTAGAGTCTCAAAGGGCCAAAAATATACCCTCTACACCAAATTATTTTGTGGGTTGTTCCCTAGTATTAAAAATAAGTTAGAGTTTCTTCTATTTCCTCCTCAGGGCATTTTATGAAAATTGGTTGCAAGATTGAAGCCAAGTTACATAAGACCATTCAATTATTTTAGATGAAGGGAATTTCATCATCATTTTCTTTCTAATAATTAATCATCCCAACAATATTGGGTAGAACAAAGGAGAAACCAATACCATATCCTCTACCCACTATGGGAAGAAGAAATATGGCACCTATCATAGGAAGCTTGCCCATTCCAATGAGGAATGTCAAACATTTAGGCCAAAAGAGCTCCAAAAGGAAAAATACTTCCTTTATAAGAATTATTGAGAGGTTGGAGACTTAGAGGTTGATGTCAACAATCCCAACTATATTTACCCACACTTGATACTAATTCCCCAAGATAGCCTTTCCAGCAACAAGAAAGCTCTTTGTACATAAAACTGTCAAATCAAGCACAAACTAGCATATATGGTCATTGATAATGGCAACCAAAATAACCTTTTCTTGCTTCAATTGGAAAAGGAACTTAAGTTACCAACCTCAAGTAATCCCAACTCACATTACCTTGGATGGGTCAAAGATGCACATTAGCTTGTGCTAATCAGTTGACAATAGATCAAACTATTACTAAAAGATGGCAAGATTTTTCCCAATATCTTATATGTTCTTACAAACAAAGATGAGATGACTTACGAAAATAAGATGATGATAACAAGTGTAACTAATTGCATAAGTGTAAGTAATATAAGTGGCATTTTAAAAATAAAAGGAAGACTACAAAAGAGGAATGCCACAAATGCAGATATATTGTAGTACATAAAATCCAAAATATAATGAAGTCAATTGTTGGAGAAATCAATGGGGTCATTGGTAGTTGTTTGTCTCCTAAACATGAGAGTTGCAATTAGATGTTTACAAATACACTGTGATACATTCCCACTTGTCACCTAGTATTATTCTCACCTCTTCCTCCTTTATTACAAGGAATTGTTCCCTAAATTAGCAAAATGGAAGCCATGTGTTTGACATTGAAATGGGTGGCTGTGATATATCTTTGGGTGATGAATTTGTAAGAACACTAGTAACTATTTTTTTGAGTTAATAATTCCAGCAAGTAACTAGATTTGATCTGTTTGCTTAGATAGTTGGTTTTAGGATAATTTAACATCCTAGTTGTATCTTTATTCAGTAGATTTGTAATCTGATAGGTGGCAAATTTCCATGATGGTGGTTTCAAAGAAATTTTAACACATACTAGCAGATTGGACCTTTTGATAACATGCATTTTCATTAGTTTTCATGACTTCTACTAATTTTCCATTGCTCATTTTGTTGGTTAACTAGAGGATGGCTAGAAGCTAATGGCTTTAGAGCACTTACATGTCTTAATTTTCAAATTCTGTAATTTAAGCGTCAACGAAATCCAACTTAATATTTAGTATTGCCCAAGCCACATGCCTAAAATTGGGCATGGTAAAATTCATGAGTTCATATCTTTGGCATAAATTCAATTCTTCAAACAATTATTCTGCTCACATCCTATGAATAACTACAAAATGGAAATTCCTACATCCTAGAAATATCAGTATGCGTACATGATATTGTTTACCATGTGCCTATCATGAGTCCTTTAATGATTATCTGTAGCCATTTTCACATAGATACCAACAGAGAAAATTGTTTGACATGGCATTCACAACACTGCTTTCAATAATTGGAAATTTCTGCAATTAAATGAGGTATTCCACACTATATTATTTTCTGGAAATTTAAAGATCAACAATATATATTTAAGGTAGTAGAGAAATAATGTTCCCAGAAATAAAAAATGTCTAGTTCATCTAGAGAGGAAAAAAGTATACGAGAAGCCTCAACACATTTCTACAAATTGCAATACTGAAAGTAGTATGACCGTACCTCAGTCTTAGCTTTTAGCTCAAGTATCTTATTTGACATAGCCCCAACTGCTACTCTTCCAATTGTTTCCCGTGCTGAAGATCTGCCACCTCCCTGCATTTTATAGAAATGCAGTTATAACACATAAATCACTAAGTTGTATCTTCAAAAGCAAGAAGCATTTAAAGAGAGGCATACTACTCAGCAAATAGGCATGCTTAAGCATACCTGAACTGAACGAACACCATATTTGAAGTCATATGTGGCATCTGCATTAGATGGTCAATAGGCTAATGACATTTCATTGTAATCCTATCAAGTTCAGTAAAATTCAATCAAGAAAGAGTGGATTTGGAATTTCAAAAGCTCGTGTGCTGTAAAAAACTATCTCAATTACTTTGTAAAACACAATGACAAAATTTACGACACAATCCTGTTCTTCATCCAGATTATAAACTCTGTAAGCAAGTGCTCATGATTTTAGTAGACGTAATCATCATAGAGTGAACTGTCCCCGAGAAATTTTATGATTTATCCAATTACTTATCACATACTATTACTATAATGACATATGGTTAGACTTAACAGGACCACATATTATTCCTAGAGGTCATAATCATGTTTAAAATTCATCTATTGTTATGAAAATTTGTTCATGAAGAAATTTGTCATTATGAAAATGTCACTTCCAGGTTATATAGTACCATCATTCTGAACTCCTAAGCTAACTAGCCACAACAAATTTTGTTTCAAATCATAAGCTGTTTCTGCCTCTCATTTGCTTTAAGGATCAAGAATGCTTGATTCATAGTCAATCTCGAATAATGGTGTTTCCGTTATAGACTTACACAATCTTAATTCTCTTATTGTTCATAGTCAATCTCGAATAAGGGTGTTTCCGTTATAGACTTACACAATCTTCATTCTCTTATTGTAACAATACCCATGATGACTGAAGGTGTTGCTATCACTACTTTGCATGTTGCGCTTTTCAAAATCAAATGATCTGCTTCAGACACCCTAAAAATTATGAAGGAGAGGTCCTTGACTAGATCATGACAGTCATGATGGGTTTTGAACGTTGTTCAATATCTTAGCTTTTCTACCTTTTATAGGAAGAATGTCTTGTAATGTGAAGAAATGTGAAACTTATATTCTCGAAAGGATCTGTGAATTGGATGCTGCTAATATGACCTGTACCCAGCCTTACATTTACTTCAACTGATGATAATTCCTTCAAATGAGAAAAGATAGAAATCAAACTAAGTTGATGTACCTTTGATGTCCTGAAGATGTATGTTGTCTGCCTTGTCATTATGAAGATCAAAATTTTGGAGACGTCACAATAGGTTACTGCTCACAATTCAAGTCCTTGGAGATATTTGAGATGGTCTTACTAGGAACTGAGTCTTGATCAAGACTTTTGTTGTAAACCCTTGGACTAGAGAAGTCTTCTTGCAAGTTTGAACTCATTCTACATCAGATGTATACTTAGACAACTAGCCTTTCAAATAGTAAAATATTCATGCATGAAACTTAAGTGAGATATGCCAATGACACTTTTGTTCTTTAGGCCCTAATCCTAATAAAAAATATTTATCATACTTATGTTTAACAGTCTTGTTCAAAGAGTAGAGGAGGGGCCACAACTTTCCAACAACTGCTTATGAGAACCTTAAACAACAAAAAACTGTAATCTGGTTCAGAACTTCAAATCAAATTTAAGAGAATTCAGGCCAAATAAATCTCGGTTTGTATTGAGGTTGTTTCAAGTGAAAAATCCGCAAGACATGTTCTTTTGTTATAGGGCAGAAGAGAGTGATTAAATAAATCCTCAAACTCGGACAGAAGAACCTTTGTACCTAGATTTGTAATCTTCCATTCATGTGGTTGATAAATTCGTTCTTATCTCTGACAATGCGTACACTAAAGGATAAGTTTTACAAATGGAGATATTGATACTTAGTACTCTGCACTTCAATATGGCAGTGCCAACTCCTTATGTCTTCATGAATAGATTGTTGAAGGTAGCTCAATCTGATGAAGAGACAGAGAGATTGTCTTTTTTATGCACGGAGCTTTTCCTGGTGGAGTACGCTATGTTGAGATATCAACACTCCATGCTTGCGGCGGCCACAGTTTATACTACACAATGTATCCTGAAAAGAATTTCATGTTGGAATGGAAGTATTGAATGCAACTTTGGGAATCTGCCAAGATGATGGTGCATTATCATCAGAAGGCAGGGGAAGGGAAGATTATTAATGTTCCCAGGAAATACTCTGCCTCCAAATATGACTGTGTAGCCAAGATAGAATCAGCTATCTTTATTAGAGACATGGTCGTCTAGGATACTGATAGATTAACAATCATTTTATAGCATGGTTTACTAACTATGCAAGCTCATGTCATGTCTTTTATTAGAATTTTATTTTATGGATACGTATTGTAGTTGGAGTTAATATGCTAAATTAAGCTTTGAAGTGATCATGATGACATCCTAATTCTTTGATGGACAAGAAGAGCACTGGCTTAATTTTAGTACCATTAGGATTTCCAATAACTGCTAAAAAAAATAAATTGATGGTGTCTCAAGGGCTGGCTCAAAGCACTGAATCTTCCTCTGACCCTCAAGCTACTGGGGGTATATCTGGTGGAGCACCTAGTAGTGGGGCTAGTAGTAATCTGAATACACAAAATGGATCCATTGTATCGAGTACAGGTAGAGGGCCGACCATAGTGCCAAGTTCTCTATTGCCTACTGATGTTTCTGTTGTATTACAAAGTCCCTATTGGATTCGTATCATTTATCGCAAGAAGTTTGCAGTTGATATGTGCTGCTTTGCTAGTGATCAAGTATGGCTACAACCAGCTATACCACCTAAGGGTGGTGCTCTTGAAGGAGACTCAATGCTCTATCCAGAATTTTAGCAAGTTATCGTGAGGTAAGTTGATGTCAGATTAAATACTATGGAAACTCATCTTAATCCACATTTAGGGGTCTCAGGAACTTCAGATAATTCAAGTATGAATGTTGGGCAGTCTCCCATCGGCAGTGTCAATGAAGTAGGCACCGTTTCTCCTGGAATTTCTCAAGCAGCACCATTAACCCGAAGGGAAGACACTATATTAAATAGAGTAAATAACATAAAAAATGTGTTGGAAACGCAATGTCTGGCGGCACATAAAGCGGGAATGACTTTGGTTGAGTTTCCTAAGACTACAGGAATTGATCTGCCAGTGGATGAGGATGAAGAGAGGTCTATTTATTTTCAACTTGGGAATGATAGTGGTTATGGAGGTGGTTGGGTCCCTCTTGCTTCTCTTAAAAAAAAATTGCGCGGCATTGCGAAGTATCTTGGAATTCCATGGTCATTTTACCAGTTACTAGACATTCTGCGCTCGACTTTGAAAGCAGATGGAGAATTGGTTTATTACCTATTCTGTGATCCAGCTTTTATTTTTCGTGTCAGGGGCCATGTGTATGAACTATGAAGTAAGTTTTCCTGATTTAGGAGGACAAAATAAACTTCCAATTCAACTTCGTATGCAAGGTGTAAGTGTGGAGAATTATAACATGTACCTGAAAGCGGAACAACAACAACAACCACTACCACGAAAGCAAACAAATAGGCAAGATGAACTAAAATTTCAGGAAATTGATGAACTATGTGACTTTTTTAGCAGGGGCCATGAGTATGAAGTAAGTTTTCCTGATTTAGGAGGACAAAACAAAATTCCAATTCAACTTCATATGTAAGGTCTGAGTGTGGAGAATTATAACGTGTACACACTAGTGCTGTAGCAACACCAACCACTACCACGAAAGCAAACAAATAGCCACGATGAACTAAACTCTCAGGAATTTGGTGAACTATGTGACTTTTTTAGCAGGCGAGTTGTATCAGAACCATATGATGCATTTAAAATTTCTTCCTTTGTCACTTTGTTATTGATGCCAATATGAGTTCTTCGAGAATTTTTGAAGCTCATTGCATAGAAGCAGGGGATAGCTCAAGATCAGGGTGCTGATACAGTTCCCTCAGAAAGGCTCCGTGTTGAATTATGCTTAGACAATCACTTATGGATGAATTCTTACACAGTAATGTCTCTAGACAATGCAGATCTAGATTTTTCAGATAAAGCAGCCAATGCTCTGTCAAAGAGCAACATTCATTATGATCTCCCACACAATGCAGTGGATTTTGAGCTCATTTTTTTCCTTGATCCTGCTTATTTTTCTCGTGTAGATGCTACCAATGGTGCAGGTGGGTTGCTTCAATGTGTTTCCTTAAGATTGAAATATGCTTTTGGTGAAAATCTAAACATGTCTCTTCTAAGCATGGAAGGTAGTCATCGTGGATGTGCCAGTGGGCCTTGTACTGAGGATTGGGAGAGCTATAAACAGAGAGTAGCTAAAGCAGTGAAAATTGTTGGACGTGGAAGTGGAGTTTGTGGGAGTTCAATGGATGTTAGTCAAGGAAGACTGCAATCTATGGCTGAAACAATAAATCATTACTTTCAATATTCTTTTCTTCATCTCTGATAGGGTGCAACCGGTAACACCTTCTGTAGGTGGCTTCACAGCTTGATTTTTTAATATTGTACTATTGACTTGTCCCTGGCTTCTTTCCTATCGTCCACACAATCTAGTGGATTTTTGGTTTACTGTAGTCCTTGATCCTGCTTCTGTTCATGATGTAAATGCTGGAAGTGCAACTTGGTTTCTTCACTGTGTTCCTAGAAGGTTGAAATATACATTTGGTGAAAATCCTAATTTCTTTTCGAGTGGAGATTGCTAGAAGTGAAAGTGGAACAGGTGGGAGTTCAGTGGAAATTTGTTAAGGAAACTGCACATTGTAGTTGAAACTTCCAGCACTCCTAGCGATCTTCTTTGATTCAGCTCCAAAAGGTGTACATGGTAGCACTCCCTTTAGGTGGCTTCGGAGCTTGAGCTCTTATTATTTTACTATAGCCCTCTCTGTGGCTTCTTCATCTTCGTCATGCACCATTTGGTGAACTATGGATAATGTCGTAGAGTCTACCTCTGTGAAAAGGCTTGACAAATGATGAAGGATCTTTGGCAGAAACAATCCATCTGCCTGAAGATACCATTACATAATGCATTCTAATTTTGTTCCATCTAATATCTCCTATTTATAGCACGGTCAAATATTTCAGATGCAGCTTTGACTAACAACAACTGCAATCTTTTAACCAAATTGTTGGCAATGCCAACTTTCCTGCAACTTTGTTCCTGTACAGAAAAATGATTCACTTTGGCCTATAAGTTGATTTTGATGTGTATTAGACAATCCTTCTGTCTCATGTGTGATTTAAGTTGGTTATGAAATTCTGTATCTATTACAAGTCAAAAATTCTTGTCAAAGTTGTACTATTCCTTGTATCTTCATAATATTTAGTAGATGACCGTCATGTGACAATTTAGTAATGAATAATAGACATGGAAACTCACCAACTATCACGGCTATGATTGCAAGCAGAGCTGCTAGACTACCATAGGAGAACTTGATGGACATGTTACTTTGAAAATAAATCTAGTAAAAAAGAGGTCTGGGAAATAAAATTTGAGCATTATAAAAATAATAATATCTTCAAATACTTGTCATGTTTATATCAAACATGTTTTGTAGAGAAACTATGTATTGATTTCTATAAATGTTGAAAAGCTGAGACATGGGTTTCAAGTGTCTGTCCGTCTTTCTGTCTAGGCTCTGTGAAGTTTGCAATAATTCTTTTGTTTTCATGAGAATAATTGTGCAACAATATGACAGAACACTTCTGGAGTCAAAGGCAATTGATTAGAAATTTTAACTCAATGGTGCTGCAGAAAATGGTGTCCAAGGATGGTGGGAAAATGATAAATAAAATTCCTAACTTATAAATACAGTACTTATGGTAAAAAGATAAATAGGATCACTAATTTTCGGTGTCCAAGGATAGTGGAAAATGATAATGATAAATAGGATCACTAAATTATAAATGTCACTAGATGGTCATGAGGGACCTTAAGCATCTCAATAAGAAGTCCTTAAAATGGTAAAATTTTATGTCTTAAAAGTAGTCCCTGGGAAACCATTGGAGAGGTGATGAATATTTTTAAAATGCGCGGGTGATTGATTTTTATCAACTGAATCCTAGACTTCATGCTTGAGCCTCTATTGAGCTATAACAAGGAACATAAACCCTTGGTATTTCTTGTGTAGCAACCCTTGGTCATCGTAGACCATTTGAACGAATGACTTGGAACCAATGTCTTTATTCTGCTTTTGGAAATCTCTAAGGGGCTATTTTGATAGGATCTTGGAAGGTGAGTTTATCATGCTTGTTTTTTTCATGATGGTAGCTTTCGCAATGGCATTGAACGGGGCTTGCTTGGTCTCTTGGACAGTTGCTTGTAGCTTCTTCAATGCCTCCTCCTTTGTTGTCAAACAGTGGTAACTAAGCAGTCATTTCGGTGAACCTCTCCTCTTACCAATTACCTAGCTAAATGAATTTGCTTCATAGTTGCAAGAGTGTTAAATTTGGACAACTAGGTCCAAACTCCATCTTGTGATGCTCAAATGAAGATTCCAATATTTGTATTGGATTCCTATTTCAGAGAGGTGTAAAATTGATCTAAAATTGATTTTAATCTGATGAGCAGAACATTTATTTTGAATTTATTATTTATAATAAATTTAAGTGCAGGTCAGCCTTAAGGTTTTTACCCCCAACAGATGTGTCACACACCTCTCATGATTGGTATTTATAGGGTCAACGTTGGAGCATTTTTTCCACTCATCTCAACACACATCTCCTCCTCCTATACGAGCATGTAAGGAGCAAGAAGGACAAAGTTTACCGCAGCAAGAAGGACAAAGTTTACCGCAGCAAGGAGGACGAAATTTACTGCAGCCAGAAATCTACGGTTAGGGTTTCTGGGGAAGTTTGACCAGCGTTGACTTTGGTCAACGGATGGTCTGATTGGGCTGAATTTTGGAGGAGAATTCGATTCAAGGAGGCCGTACTCTTTGGCACAGAATGCTTGTAGCTTCTTCAATGCCTCCTCCTTTGTTGTCAAACAGTGGTAACTAAGCAGTCATTTCGGTGAACCTCTCCTCTTACCAATTACCTAGCTAAATGAATTTGCTTCATAGTTGCAAGAGTGTTAAATTTGGACAACTAGGTCCAAACTCCATCTTGTGATGCTCAAATGAAGATTCCAATATTTGTATTGGATTCCTATTTCAGAGAGGTGTAAAATTGATCTAAAATTGATTTTAATCTGATGAGCAGAACATTTATTTTGAATTTATTATTTATAATAAATTTAAGTGCAGGTCAGCCTTAAGGTTTTTACCCCCAACAGATGTGTCACACACCTCTCATGATTGGTATTTATAGGGTCAACGTTGGAGCATTTTTTCCACTCATCTCAACACACATCTCCTCCTCCTATACGAGCATGTAAGGAGCAAGAAGGACAAAGTTTACCGCAGCAAGAAGGACAAAGTTTACCGCAGCAAGGAGGACGAAATTTACTGCAGCCAGAAATCTACGGTTAGGGTTTCTGGGGAAGTTTGACCAGCGTTGACTTTGGTCAACGGATGGTCTGATTGGGCTGAATTTTGGAGGAGAATTCGATTCAAGGAGGCCGTACTCTTTGGCACAGAAATAGAGGTCAAAGGTTGACCAAAAGTTGAGCTGTGTTGAATTTTAGTGCTGCTACCCTGCGTTGACTTTTCTGGGCAGCGTTGAATTTTTTGAGGTTGACTTCTGAATTGACTGTGTGACTGTTTTAAGGACTGTTGTGACACATGCTGGGTTGGTTGACCGTGAAGTCTTTGTTGGTTGAAGCATCCTGTTGACCGTCATAATGCACCATCACCTTTATCTGTTTCTGACTTGTCTTCTAAAGGATCACTGGTATGTTCTATCTGCATTTTACTTGTAAATTCATGTGATTGTTGTCGATAAAAGTAAATTTGCATCAAGCATAGAACATCTACAAAATTCTACATGGTATTAGAGATGAGGTGAAGACAATCCCTAACTTATAGCAATCACCAAAAGAGAGAAATGGGTTCCACAAGTTATGGCTTCAAGGAGGATGACAAGCTGACTGGAAGGGATGACTTCCATGCTTGGAAGATGATATTAGATCTCAAATTATAAGACCATGATCTCATGGACTATATATTGGGTAAGATAAGAGAACCTCCATCCACTGCAACTGCTGCTGCCAAAACCAAGTATAAGAAGGGGGAGATCAAAGCAAAGTTAATGATCAGGGAATCCATACATAAAAGTTTGGTTGCCTACATATCTAAGCTAGGAACATCCAAAGAGATGTATGATAAGCTGATACAAATGTTCAAAGTAAAAAATGCAAACCAGGTGCTATTATTCAAGAATCAATTGAAGAATCTGAAGAAAGGCAGGGATGAGTTTGTTCAAACATACTTTCTGAAACTGACCGAGATCAGGAACAATCTACTGGCTATTGGGGAGACAATAGCTGATCGTGAGATGGTACTCACAACACTTGGAGGGCTCCCATATGAATGGCAAGTATTCAACACTACCATTCTCAATAATTATACAATTCCTAAATTTGACGAGCTATTGTCAAGATGCATGCAAGAAGAGACCAAAATGAAGGAATACGAAAATGACAGAAATGCTGCCTACGCTGCTCATTCTAGAAAGAAGAACTCTGGTGGTTCAAAGAACAAAGGAAGAGCAGGGACCCAAGGAAATAAGGGCAAGTGTTTCGCTTGTCATAGGCCAGGTCATCATGCTAGAGAATGTCCTTTCAAGAAGGATTATCCCGATAGTGATGACAACAACAACAATCGGAGGAATGGAAATCAAAGAAACAACAAGTCCAAAGGAAAGAGGAAGGCTCCCTCTAGCGGAAACAATCAACCTTTCAAAACGTCTAGAAACTCCAGATATGAGGAGTCAAACGTTGTTGATAAAAGAAATGAATACATTCTTGTATCTGCCCTCTCTGCTGCATCGCCGCCGGACACTATGGATGTTTGGATGATAGATAGTGGTGCCTCAAGACACATCACTGGGTTCAAGGAAGCACTCTATGACATGGTTGAGAAGGATACTAATCTGGAAATTATCCTTGGAGATAATGCCACATATCCTGTGAAAGGGACAGGGACTGTGACCCTCCACTTGTCTCAAGGACAAGTCCTACATTTGCAGGATGTACTCTGTGTACCAAAATTAAAGAAGAACCTTGTGTCTATATCAGCCATGGAAGACAAAGGTTTCAATGTGGCATTCACTGATGGAAAGGTGCGCATGTGGAAGAAGAATCTCAAGGAAGCTATCGTGATTGGTTTTAGAGTTGGAACACTCTACCAGGTTGGAGGAAGTCCACTGGGAGCTATGACATGTGATACTATCCGACAAATTGAACTATGGCACCGGAGGTTTGGACACCTTCATTACAAGGCCCTTCCCAAAGCAAGGAAGGTGGTGACAGGGATGCCTGATTTTGGAAATAATCATGAAGGTGTATGTAAGGGTTGTGCCGAAGGAAAGCATACAAGGGGACCTTTCCCCACAAGTGTCACAAAGACATCTGATATTTTGCAATTGGTCCATTCTGATCTATCTAGTATGCAACCCGTAACATCCCTGGGAGGATGTTCTTACTATATGACATTCACTGATGACTTCTCTCGCAAAACCTGTATATACTTCTTGAAGAAGAAGGATGAGGCTTTCATGTGGTCCCGTACCTTCAAAGCCTTCGTGGAAAATATGACAGGGAAGAAGATCAAGATTTTGAGGACCGAAAATGGCACTGAATATGAGTCAAATGAGTTCAAGGACTTTTGCAGAGAAGCTGGCATTAAGAGGGAGACCACTACTGCCTATACTCCTGAGCAGAATGGCGTTGCTGAACGAAAGAACAGGACCATTGTGGAAGCTGCCCGTGCCATGCTATGTGACTAGGGTCTACTGAAGTTTCTGTGGGGAGAAGCTGCGAATATTGCTGTATACATTCAAAACCGATGCCCTCATTCCACTCTGGACTCCAAAACTCCCAAAGAGGTTTTCATTGGTAAGAAACCTGACGTCTCACATTTTAGAGTTTTTGGATGTCCTGTTTATTTTCATGTGCCAAAAGAAAAGAGAAGTAAGCTGGATGCTTCTGGGAAGAAAGGAATATTTGTGGGCTACAACGAAACTTCTAAGGCCTATAGAGTCTATGTACCTGGTCAAAGGGAAGTAGAGATATGCCATGATGTCACTTTTGACGAAGATGCTTCCCTGAAGAAAGTAGTAGATCTTCCGAGATCTAAGGAAAATCATGAAGCAAGGCCTAGAAATCAAGAAGAACCACGGGATGAGACAATCCTTGATAATGAAGGACCAATGGACCCAATCGATCCATCTCCTTCACTGAGAAAGAGACCATCATGGCTCAGGGACACTCTCGAAGATGCTGAGGGACATACTGCCCCGAGGGGGACATTCCGAGAAAGCAAGAAGCCGTGTAGATACCAAGGGTATCTGGTTGCCATGAGTACTATTGTACAATCTGAACCTGGATCTTTTGAGGAAGTCATAAAGCATCAAGTCTAGAAGGATGCTATGCACGAAGAATATGAGTCCATAATGAAGAATGATGTCTGGGATGTGGTTCCAAGACCGAAGGACAAAACAGTTGTCACCGCAAAATGGCTCTACAATATCAAGCATGGATATGATGGAAGTGCTGAAAATTTCAAGGCAAGATTTGTTGCCCGTGGCTTCTCTTAAAAGGAAGGAATAGACTATGATGACATATTTGCACCTATGGCATGATATACCACCATTCGATCAATAATATCCCTTGCTGCTACGCAAGGATGGAGTCTTCATTAGATGGATGTCAAGACCGCTTTTCTGCATAGTGCAATAAAGGAAGAGGTGTATGTAGAAAAACCTCTGGGGTTTGAAGTCCAGGATCGTGTAGAAATTTGAATAACTGAGATATTATTCGCCGAGATTCTCCTGATCACACACTATTTTAGTTTTATGCATAATACATAATCTCTTCTACCATTGATCATCACATGCGGAAATAAAATTAATTGCATGCATACATTAAAACCACAAACAATCACACATATGAACACAATATTTTATGGGAAAGCTTAAAGCTAAAAACCCCAACTATCTGTATATTATATGTCATGGAGATCATGTAACAATCATAGTACAAAATCTCCTCACAAGCTCTCATGCACACCCTCAATTGCTACACACTATCAAGCTAGATCTAGCAAAACACATGCTCCAATCTTTTGCCACTTGATAGCCACTTCATTGCATCAACAATGCTATGGGATGGCTTCATTTCATAGATAAACCAATTCGGCTTCAACTGCGCAATCCTCATGGGCTTCTCCACCTATCCGTGTGTCATAAATAGCAACAAAAGATAGTCACAACCGATAGTTAACTCATTATTTTCACTCTACTTCGTAATTGTCTCCCATCAAATCGTTCCATGTAATCAATCTTATCGATTCATTCTTTAGTTGATTAATGAGTTTATAATTAGTGAATTAATTAATAATTAATTCACACCACTCTCACTAATTGTATCAATTAGTTAAATCAATACAAATAGCTCAACTTATGTTTAGATTAGTTAAACTCATTACAACTCCACTCAACTTCCTCAATCAACTCCACCAAACTCACATGAGTTCTAACCGAAGTCTTCATGCCATGCACAGCTCCACTTAACCCTCAATAATAGCGTAATTCCTTCTGTCAGCTGCATGTGCCACATCCGTAGCTCGAACTGAAGTGCTCCAAGAGGATAAGATAATGTTTATAGTCCAAATATTATTAAGGGCTAATAATATTCGACTGATCTATTTTTAGACTGGCAGTCTAAAAATAGATTCTGCTCAATGTCTAAAAATAGAGGTCCATCTATTTTTACCGACTTGACCAACCATCCACAAATAGCATCCCGTAACTCATAGAACATGATCCATATGTCTAAAAATAGACTCTGCACCAAAAATAGCCTCGTTGGCCCCACCAGTGAAGGCGACTCCTTTCCACTAAGCTCATCATCTGTTGCAATCTCAACTCCCTCTCAACAAGATAAGGATTATCTGCAACCCCTATCCTACCCCTGTGGTATTCGAATTTTCTCTTGGTGAGCGCCTTCGTCAAGATATCAGCATCTTGATCCTCCGTGCGAATGTATGAAAGTAACATGATCTTCCGCTGCACACAATCTCTGATATGATGATACCGATCCATGAAGCCATGCCGCCTCAACTCATAATCCTGTTTGTACCATGATCCATATCCCGATGTGCCTCTAAGATATCTCAATACATGCTTCCCTACCTTCCAAAAGAGCTTGGTTGGCATAACCATAGCTTGTGAAAGTTGGTTAACAGCATAGCATATGTCGGGTTGTGTATTGACTAGATACATAAGTGACCCCACCAACTATCGATAAACAGTGGCATCCACTACCTCCGCTAAAGTAGCATCCTCCTTCCTCCAACCACCAGGAAGAGGAGTATCAATAGTCTTGCAGCCATGCATTTTTAACTTCTCCAGTATCTCCCGGGCATACTTACCCTGAGAAACAAATAGTCCACCACTGCGCTGCCAAATTTCCAATCCCAGGAAATAATGAAGGAGGCCCAAGTCCTTCATCTAAAACTCCTTTGCAAGATCAGCCTTGCATGAGTGTATCAACAGTTCATCACTTGTCAAAATCAAATCATCTACATAAAGTACAATGATCAAAGAATCTCACTCCTCCACCACAATCTGGTATAGGTTCGGATCCGCCTCACTCTTGGTGAATCCAAGTCCGGTGAAATAACTTTCTATCCATGTGTACCAAGCATGAGGTGCTTGTTTCAGCCCATACAACGCTCTTTTGAGCCTACACACATGCGACTCGCTGCTGAAGATTTCGAATCCTTCAGGCTGATCTATGTACACCTCCTCCTCAATGACTCTGTTGAGAAACGCAGTTCAACCATCTTGCGAATGTGCACCGCACCGTTACCGAGAGAGCTAGGATCGTCCGTATGGAAGAATACCTTGCGACAGGTGCAAAGGTCTCCTCATAATGGATCCCCTCTATCTGTGAGAAGCCTCAGGCAACAAATCTTGCCTTGTACTTCTCCACACGCCCGTCATCCGCCTGCTTCACTTTGTAGATCCATATCGAACCCACCATTGATTTGCCCTCCAGTCGCGGGACAATCTCCCATGCACTATTTCTGACAATCGAATCATACTCTTCCACCATGGCATCTACCCATGCGGGGTCCTCCACAGCTTCCTCGAAAGAGGATGGCTCTGTCATGACACATTTGCTCACAAGAGCCATGTATCCAAAGATACCGCCGTGTGACCTGCTCTGGTCTCTGCGCCGTGATGGTGTGCTCCTACAACCTTCTCTCGCATCTTCGAGCCATTCGCTTAGCTTCTGGTAGTGTGCGTCTCCGCTTCTTGATGGTTGGCGCTGGCCCGAGTGGTCTCTTCCACTCCATGAACCTCATCTTATGGATGATCCACATCCCGAGACTCATCCTTAGGAACTAATAGCTCCTCATCTACATGCAAGTGTGGCTCCCTCTCAAGCGAACACTTCATGGCTTTCTCCTCATGAAATTTGATATCCCGTCGCACAACAGTCTTGCGACTGTCTGGAAAATACACACGATAGTTGTGGGGCGTATCAGTGTACCCAAAAAATATCCCAACCTCCGCAGTTGGCTTCAGCTTCTTCCTGGCATCCTTCGTCACATGAATGTAAACAAGTGAACCAAAAATCCTCAAATGGGAAACATCATGCCTCTTACCAGAAAATGCCTCCTCAGGTGCACTCATGCCAAGTATCCTGTGAGGACAACGGTTCTGCACATATACTGCAGTATTGCATGCCTCAGCCCACAAGTGTATGGGTAGGCCTTGATCATGCAACATCGCCCGTGCAGCACCCATGATCGTTCTGTTCTTCCGCTCAGCAACCCCATTCTGCTGTGGGTTATGAGGTGCTATGAGCTCTCTTCGAATTCCTTCTGCACTGCAAAGTCCTTAAATTCGCCAGAGATGAATTCACCACCATTGTCGCTCCTTAGAGCCTTCACCTGATTCCCCGATTCTTTCTCAACCAGTGCCTTGAAATCACAGAACTTTGAGTATGTATCGCTCTTCTTCTGCATGAAGAAGATCCAACACTTACGAGAAAAATCATCAACAAATATCACATAATACCTGTGCTTTGCTATCGAAGCTACTGAGAAAGGTCCACACACGCCTGTGTGAATTCTCTCAAGGATCATCGTGGCACGACTATCCTTCTTGTGAAAGGTGGCTTTCACAAATTTTCCCAAGGTACATCCCTTGCACTGATGTGACTGCGCAAGAGTTCCTGTAGGAAGCCCAATAGAAATATGCTGCAGTATCTTCAAAGCTCCATGGTGAAGGTGGCCCAATCTCTGGTGCCACAACTCGCCATCATCCCGGCTCACCACTCCTTCTGCCTTGCCTGCCATTGCTGCGCAGACATCTACCTGAAATTGATAAAGGTTCTTAACTCGAACCCCTATCCTCCAGGTCTCACCAGTTGCCTTACTGCGCAAGAAAGCCTTTCCCTCGATAAAGACAACATCATATCCCTTGTCTTCTAACATCGCCACAGAGATAAGATTCTTCTTCAATCCTGGAACATGCATCACTTCCTTTAATACGAAGGGTTTACCAGACTCCCTCTCAAAGGAAATGGTATCGATACTGGTCTCACTATATCTACCATCATTGCCCATCTCGATGTGCACTCCAAGACCTTTCTCATCCAGATCAGTAAACAAATCTCGTTCTCTTGTCATGTGAAAAGACGCACCACTGTCCGGAAACCACACTGAACCATCACACTTGAAACCAAGCATGCGATCAGCGAAAAATCCAGCTCAAACTGCAAGGCTAAGGCCTCTCCAGCTGCAGTTCCAGCAGCTTGCTTATTTTTCTTCTTCTGTGGACAATTAATGGCGTAATGTCCGTGTTGGTGACAGTGAAAGCACTTCACCTTGGACATGTCCTGCTTCTTTCCTTTCGCATCGGATTGAGAAGATTTCTTGCTCTTCCCCTTCTTTGCTTTGGCAGCCAAAGCACAATTCTCTTCATCAGAGTTCTTTGATGAAGATCCGTCCCTGGTACTTCACCTTATCTCCTCTTACACAAGATCCGACCAAAGTCGCTCCCATCCTGGCAATTTCTCCCGACCATTGACAGAGTCCTGATAGGAGTGCCAACTCTTCGGAAGCCCTAGGAGAGCCAAGCTCACCAAGTCCTCATCATCAACAGTCACCCCCACACTTCCCAGCTCATCCCTGCATTGGATGAACTTCGTGAGGTACTTGGGCATACTGTCGCCTTTCTCCATTTTTATGTTCCTGAGTTTGTCCTTGAGCGCCAACTTCATCTGATCGCTCTTGCTTTGGAATAAATCTGTCAAATATTTCCACATCAAGAATGGAGAAGCCTTACCATGAAGGCTGGACACCATGTGATCCTTCACACCTTCCAACATAATCCTTCGACACTTTGTTGTCTTCTTTTTCCATGCGTCAAGTACGGCAGCATCACTAGAAGTAGGCTTTGGAATTTCTGCATCTATGAACTCCTTCAACCCATTGTCATCCAGCACCACCTCCATCCTGTCCTTCCATGCAATATAATTCGAGCTTCCCTCAAGGGCATACTCCAATCGCAATCCGTTGAAAGACATCTCAACTTCGACACCAAGAAAACACTGCTGCAAATTCGAATTCCACCAGCACAAAACTCAACCGCTTCAATGTTTTGCAATTGCTCCAATGATCAATATCCCTCTGATACCATGTAGAAATTTGAATAACTGAGATATTATTCACCGAGATTCTCCTGATCACACACTATTTTTTCTTCATGCATAATACATAATCTCTTCTACCATTGATCATCACATGTGGAAATAAAATCAATTGCATGCATACATTAAAACCATAAACAATCACACATATGAACACAATATTTAATGGGAAAGCTTAAAGCTAAAAACCCCAACTATCTGTATATTATATGTCATGGAGATCATGTAACAATCATAGTACAAAATCTCCTCACAAGCTCTCATGCACACCCTCAATTGCTACATACTATCAAGCTAGATCTAGCAAAACACATGCTCCAATATTTTGCCACTTGATAGCCAGCCTCTATTGCGTTTTCAATGCTATGGGATGGATTCATTAAATAGATAAACCACTTGGCTTGAACTGCACAATCCTCATGGGCTTCTCCACCTATCTGTGTGTTGCAAATAGCAACAATATAGTCACAATTGATAGTTAACCTGCTCTTTCACCTATTTCTGCACTGGTCTCCACTGAAACTGTCCATGCACTGAAGTTAACTGATGCATTCTTTAGTTGATTAATAAGTTTATAATTAGTGAATTAATTAATAATTAATTCACACCACTCTCACTAATTGTATCAATTAGTTAAATTGAATACAAATAGCTCAACTATGTTTAGATTAGTTAAACTGAATACAACTCCACTAACTTCCTCAATCAACTCCACCAAACTCTGTCACATGAGTTCTAACTGAAGTCTTCATGCAATAGCTCCACTTAACCCTAAAGAATAGCGTAATTCCTTCTGTCAGCTCCTGTGCCACATCTGTGCACTTAATTGAAGTGCTCCAAGAGAATAAGATAATGTTTAGAGTCCAAATATTATTAAGAGCTAATAATATTCGACATATTTATTTTTAGACTGGCAATCTAAAAATAGATTCTGCCCAATATGTCTAAAAATAGAAGTCCATCTATTTTTTCCGACTTGACCAATCATCCACAAATAGCATCCTACAACTCATAGAACATGATCCATATGTCTAAAAATAGACATAGTCTAAAAATAGACTTTGCGCCAAAAATAGCCTGCGGGCCCACTTAGTGAAGGCGACTCCTTTCCACTAAGCTCATCATCTTGTTGCAATCTCAACAGATCACGACACCCATGTCTACAGGTTGAAGAAAGCCCTCTATGGGTTGAAGCAAGCACCCAGAGCTTGGTATGAGAGGATAGATAGCTACTTGATGAAGTTGGGCTTCACTCGAAGTAATGCTGATCCGAACCTTTAATTCAAGGTTGTCCAGGGGAAGCCTCCATTCTCATGTTGTATGTGGATGACCTCTTCCTGACTAGTGCTGACCCTCTCATTCATTAATGCAGGAGGGAGATCGCTGCTGAGTTCGAGATGAAGGACCTAGGACTGATGCACTATTTCCTAGGCCTGGAGGTCTGGCAGAGACCTGGCGAGATTTTCCTTTCTCAGGGAAAATATATTGTGAAGCTTCTGGAAAGATCTGGAATGGTGGACTGTAAGTTTGTGTTGACACCGATGGAACTAAACTTTAAGAAGTTGAGTGGCAGTGCTGCTGGGCCCGTATTGACAAATCCTACTAAGTATCGTCAACTCGTAGGGGCCCTGATGTTCTTAGTGAACACTCATCTGGATATATGTTTTGCAGTGAACACCTTGAGTCAACAGATGGTTGAGCCTCATCACTTTCACTGGGTTGGTGCCAAGAATCTTCTGAGATATCTTCGGGGCACAATAAACCATGGGCTAAGATACACTTCCGGGAGTGTGACACTCCTTGGTTATACTGATGCCGATTGGGCTAGCAGTGTGGTGGATCGTAAGAGCACATCAGGATGTTGCTTCAACCTTGGTTCTGCTTCGATCTCATGGATGAGAAGGAAGCAGAAGTCAGTGGCTTTGAGCACCGCAGAGGCTGAATACATTGCAGCAAGTATGGCCTGTTGTGAAGCAGTTTGGTTGCAAAGGCTCTTCAGTGAGCTGTTTGAGCATGTGTTAGATACCACGGTGATACTCTGTGATAATCAGAGTGGGATTCGCTTGACCGAGAATCCTGTGTTCCACGACTGATCTAAGCATATTGATATTAGGTACCATTTCATCCGGGATATGGTACAGCGAGGTGCCATAAGGCTCGATCACATAAGAACTGATGAGAAGGTCACAGATATTCTCACTAAGCCCCTGGGTAAGGTCAAGTTCCTAACCTTCCGTGAGAGACTTGGTATCGTGGAACAACCCTATGATGTGGGTCTTGTTGGATGATGAGCTCGAGGAGCTCTGGGGGGCTTTGGGGACAGCTTCTCGGAGCTATGAGAAACCACAAGGCTAGGCTTGCCAAACCTTGTTGGTGTGATTGGACCCCACCGTTGTGATTATTGAGTTGGTTCACCTCTCATTATCTATGCCTCATATGCATCCTACCCATTGAGTTCAGGGCTCATGGGAATTACCTCTCATTTGGCCAATGAGGTGGGAAAATATAGAGACTAGTAGCAAAGACTGATGGACGCATCAGATATTGCCATACTCTCTATCTAGGATGGCACGGTCCAACCACTTGATCTGGGATCAAGTCTAGTGAGGTCTCGGACCTCCGCCTGACTTCGGGTCAGATGAACCAACTTCGGGTTGGTTGGAGACTCTTTGTGAGTCCGATAAAGGTTTTGACCTCTGGGCTGAAACTGTCAGCCGAGAATGATGTCTTTGTGACTGACCCACTTCTGTTCTAAAATAAAGAGGCCAACAAAGCAAGTTACGGCGGGATGACGTACGATGTTTGATTGCGCTGGCGGATGGAGTTCTCCCTAGTTGAGAGGGAGTGTTAAATTTGGACAACTAGGTCCAAACTCCATCTTGTGATGCTCAAATGAAGATTCCAATATTTGTATTAGATTCCTCTTTCAGAGAGGTGAAAAATCGATCTAAAATTGATTTTAATATGATGAGTAGAAAATTTATTTTGAATTTATTATTTATAATAAATTTAAGTGCAGGTCGGCCTTAAGGTTTTTACCCCCAGCAGATGTGTCACACACCTCTCATGATTGGTATTTATAGGGTCAACGTTGGAGCATTTTTTCCACTCATCTCAGCACACATCTCCTCCTCTTATACGAGCATCTAAGGAGCAAGAAGGACGAAGTTTACCACAACAAGAAGGTCGAAGTTTACCACAGCAAGGAGGACAAAACTTATTGTAGCCAGAAATCTGCGGTTAGGGTTTCTGGGGATGTTTGACTAGCATTGAATTTTGTCAACGCATGGTCCGATTGGGCTGAATTTTGGAGGAGACTTCGATCTAAAAAGGCCGTACTCTTTGGCACATAAATCAAGGTCAAAGGTTGACCAGAAGTTGAGATGCATTGACTTTTAGTGCTGCTGCCCTGTGTTGACTTTTCTGGGTAGCGTTGACTTTTTGAGGTTGACTTCTGACATGTGACTATTTTGAGGACTGTTGTGACACATGATAGGTTGGCTGACCGCGAAGTCTTTGTTGGTTGAAGCATCCTGTTGACCATCGTAACGCACCATCACCTTTATCTGTTTCTGACTTGTCTTCTAAAGGATCACTGGTATGTTCTATCTGCATTTTACTTGTAAATTCATGTGATTGTTGTCGATAAAAGTAAAGTTGCATCAAGCATAAAACATCTACAAAATTCTACAAAGAGTTACAAGATGCTCTTGTATAATTCTTGCCTTATGTTGGTGAAAGAGTCTTGGCATTTGGCTAGTTCTTTTTCCAGCTCATGTGCTTTTTGCATCTAATATCAACTTTCCTCTTGGATCTATATATTTAAGTCTCTTAAGTATTCAAGCCTCTCCCCATTCAAAGCTTTTCCCATGCTAGGTGTCCTTCAACTCAAAGTGCTAAGAAGTCTTGACATGAATAAGTTTTGAGGCATCTTAATTTTGACTGTGGTAACAACTAAATTTAGATTATAGCAGCATCAAAAAAATGGACTTAGGCACTTCGTGTTACTTGGAGTCTTGAGATAGTTCTTTTAGAGTATCACTCAGAGACTATTTGGAGCACTCCCAAAGTCATCATCTATAATAGTCACTAAACATTTTAGAAGTAACATTTGGATTTGACACAGAGAATTCTTTGGAGCAATATTGTTGAAGCTTATTGAAGCACTTCCTTTAGAACATCCTTGTTGAAGATTGTAGAAGCATCATTTGGATAGTCTCATTAAAAAAAAAAAAACCTTTGGAGTAGTCGTGGAAATTTGTTAAGGAAATTGCACGTTGTGGCTGAAACTTCCAGCACTCCTAGCGATCTTCTTTGCTTCAGCTCCAAAAGGTGTAAATGGTAACACTCTCTTTAGGTGGCTTCACAGCTTGAGTTCTTATTATTTTACTATAAACCTGTTTTTGGCTTCTTCATCTTCATCATGCACCATTCGGTGAACTGTGGATAATGTTGTAGAGTCTACTTCCGTGAAACGTCTTGACAAAAGAGGAAGGATCTTTGGCAGAAACAATCCATCCTCCTGAAGATACCGTTACATAAAGCATTCTAATTTTGTTCCATCTAATATATCCTATTTATAGCATGGTCAAATATTTCGGATGCAGCTTTGACTAACAACAATTGCATTATTTTAGCCAAATTGTCGGCAATGCGAACTTTCCTGCAACCTTGTTCCTGTACGGAAAAATGATTCACTTTGGCCTGTAAGTTGATTTTGATGTGTATTAGACAATCCTAATTCTTCAATCTTCTATTACTGATTGAGAACGACAATTGTAGGTGGTGGTCATGATATGTTAAGATGGTCTGATCTCTTTATCCATTAGAAAAAGAAGTGAGCATGCTCATCCTCCTCCATTGGAGTGATTAGGGATCAAATTTAATATTTAATAAATCTCTGTAAACCAAAAGATACATACAGAGCTTCCGGAGGGATGATTGGTGCAGGATCAACTTCTTCTCACTCATGTTACGAGTTGCCAACACCTGGCTAAGCAAAGGTATTTCACAGCTGTTGGACTTATGGTTTTAAGTCAGATCAGTTTGGTAGGCTCAGGATATGAGGAGAATTGGTTGTAAATTCAACAACCAAAGCGTTGTTAGTAGTTGAATAGTTTCCACTCCGCTGGTTGTGATTTGAGATAATAACAATAATGATTCAGAGTAACTATTTTCATAATTAAAAAAAAACCATCCAATCAACCTTAAAACCAATACCCTGTCATGTAAACAAATTCTATCAAACAAATTTTTAAAACATTGCTTTAAGATTTCATTTCGTAGGACCAAATTGAAAAACCCATTACCATGAAATCATTAAAAAAAAAATCCCAAACAAAAGACATTCCAGAAATCCTGAGAAAATCTCTTAGAGAGTGCATAATTTAATCCAAGCGCATAATTTAATCCAAGCTCTAGTAAATTTCTTTTCATCATAAACTCTATCAAAATGTTATGCATTAGAATATAACTAATCTCCAACAAAATAAAAGTAGCAGGGGTTTCCACATATAATCCCATCAGCAGGAAATCATTTAAAGAAAAAATGAAAACATGCGACATTCAAGACAGCTTGAGAAACATTATTTGAGAATGCATAATTTAATCAAACCTTAATTAAATTTTCCCCTCATTCCAAACTCTAACAGACTGCCATGCATTAGAATATATTTAACCTGAAACTGATCTGCAACAAATTAAAAATAACAGCGATTTCCATGAATATCAATTGGGATTTTGTACTTATAACAACCAACTGCCATGTAAACCTAAGAAAACCAGAGAGAGCGCTGATCAAAGCTAGCCCAACATGGATACGATCATAGGTTTATGAATAGAAACCAATAGAAGTGGATAAAAATGTAGAATACTAACCAATTCGGTGACAGGAATGGGAAACCCATGTTGGGCGTAGCCTTGTGTTTTTCTTTGGCATTGCCGCAGGTCTGCAAAAGAGATGCATGGGTATTGAAATCGAATGAGATTCCCTTTTGGTGCATTTGATGGAGTACACCCAGAGCTTCGTTCCACTGGCCTCACTTGCACTTGCTGCAAGATGTTGATGATGCAGGTATCGAGGTCGACAGCTGTACCGATTCTGAATCAATGTGTTTTGTGGGCATTTTCATGGCAATCCTCCTTGGAAGAAAAATGAAATTCCAAATGAAAAAGGCCAATCTAAAAAGAATATTTATTTAATATAATAAATATTTTGATTTTTTAGAATATTATTTGAATATAATAAATATTTTATTATTTTTTAAAGTTATTAAAAGTTATAAATGTTTTGATGTTTTTCAAAAAGAAAGGCAATTATATTCGTAAGTTATTTTGTTTTCTCCTAGATAGTGTTAATAAAAAATAGATGTTAATAACCAATCTAACACATCACCAATCTAAGTTGACCATCTTGAAAAAATATTGGTTTTTTCAATGAACTAAAATGCTTTTAATGAACACAACCAAATGTGCATGATGTTGAACAAGTAAACCAACATGGCATACCTTTAACAATAGTAACAATGTGTGCAATTTGTGGATTGGGAAAACCAAACTAACATGCTTATGATAATCAAAATCGACTATACATGCCTATTGTGATCAACCCTTCACGAGTTTTGTTGATTTCGTGAAAAATTAAGCATGTCATGCAACACTTAGACTAAATTTGATACATATACAAATTAGGTTTGTATTTACTTAGAATTGTGTTAAATTGTTTCCCCTTTAAATGTCACAGGTTTGAATCCAAGGGAAATTAAGGTATGTATACCTCCATGGATTAAATAGTTAAATCATTGCATGAAGGGCATCCATTGTCCCACGAACAAGGGGGTTTCACATGCCAATTTAGCATATACCTATATTATAACTTTATATTAAATACTATTATTACTTTCTTGTGTTAATATGAGTGATTTTAATAAATATACAGTTAAGTAGATTACCCCTTGACTAATTAGTGAAGTATTTAATATTGGATGAGAGAGTTGTAAGGTTGAAATTTATATACCTCGTGTTAATTTGGGTATTTGTATCATTTCAATGCAAAATTGGATTTCATACATATCCATGGATCCATTAAAGCCATTTACACATGCCAACCAAAGACATTCAATAGTTGGGTTAGAACTAGTGGTTGGGAGGAGCTCATTATCATATGCATCCAAGGGTTTCCATACTAGAGAAATTAGGGTATGTGTTTGATTTATGGGCTAATGTTTGAATGATATGAGGAGACGAGTTAGTGCAAGTCCTTCTTATGGTAAGGCCCTGCACCTCTTCCTTTATTTCTTAAAGTAAAATTGAAAGAAGTGATTACAAATATATGATACATATAATGTTCAAACCATTCACAACATCACGACATTAAAAATTTACACAAGATGCAACTTATTTCATGTTCAATAGATTTTTTCCTTTAAAAATTAAATATACGGTGCCATGATATAATATACTGATTCACCAACATTGACCACCAAACAAATGACCTAAACGACAAATGTTATGTATGGTGAATATCATCCACCATAAATTATGATTATTAGCCACTCTAACACCCCTAAGTTTATGGTCACTCATTGAACATGACTCCAAGAGTTGTTTCGAGCTTCTTAAACTTATTCTTTCCCAAAAGACTGACAAGGATGCCTCATTACAGTAGCATTTTTTTTGCGTCTTTCATCAAATTCTCTACAACCACGTTTTTATGATATCCTCAATTGACATTTCAATTCCACATGTTTTCTTATTGCGTGTTTCAAAGGGTTTCCTTCATTCTCATGGCAAACACAAAGTCGCATTCATGGGTCCTTCTGTGTTTTGGGGACCATCTCATTACCTGCAGTGGTTTCTCTCTAAATCAACACATGGCAAGCACAGTATGCGATCAAACAAAACATATTAGCACCTAAAAGGCCATCGATTGCGAGTTAATCCCTACCCTACACAATGGAAATTTTTTTGGTTTGAATAAATTTTGTTAATGAATAACATCATTGTGAATAAAAAGGTAATGTAGTTTGGCTTGGCATCTTCTTGTTGCATTAGGGGGTTTAATGGGTTAGGGGTTAAGGGTTTAGAGTTTAGGGTTTAGGGGTTAAATGGGTTAGGCGTTTAGAGGATTAGGGGGTTAGGGGATTTAGCAGTTAAGGATTCTATGAGTTAGGGGATAAGGGTTAATGGGGTTAAGTTTAGGGGGTTAAATGGGTTACGGTTTTAGGGGTTTAGGGGGTTAAATGGGTTAGGGGCTGGGAATTAGGGTTTAAGGGTGAGGGGTTTAGGTTTTAAAGGTTTAGGGTTTAGCGGGTTAAATGGGTTAGGGGTTTAGGGGTTTAGGGGGTTAAATGGGTTAGGGGTTAAGGGTTTAGGGGTTATGGGTTAAGGGTTTAAAGGTTTAGGGTTTATGGGTTAAATGGGTTAGGGGTTGGGAATTAGTGTTCAAGGGGTTAGGGGTTAAGATGATAGTTTTGTTGGTCTCTGTTTGTGCACAATATTTATTTATTCTTTGTGTCTCAATGTAACAATTTTTTAGGTATTGTTGATTGTTGCCATGTCTTTTCTATCTATTAATTTCTAGTATTTGTTAGCCATTTCTTTACATTTATCAATGAAAATGTCTACTACAATTAAACCAAATGTATGTTCAATCTCAAGTTTCAAACTCAGCCACAGTGTTGTCACATAATTTAAGTCTGGATAATGGACATCTGATGAAGTCTCAATAACCACACTGCACCTCATGACTCCTACAGAAAAGCTTAAGTTGTCCCACATTCATGAGAAAGTTGGCGATTATACTCTTGCTCCACCTGATTGTGTCTTGGAAATACCCTTGTTTGTTGCAAAACATCCTAATGTTGTTGACCTTTTCCCTTAACAAACCAAGGAAACAGATGAGACTGAGAAGAATGGAAAGCACTACAAATTTGGAGAGAGTACAAAATACTAGGATGATTTAAAGGATAAGCTTGAAGAATGTAACAGTGATGAAACAACTGAAAGTTGTCCCAAACAAACAGTTGATAATGTGAAATCTTCTTCTGTACCAGTCAAGCAATATTACATTCATGTGAGATCAAGAAGAAGCCAAGCAACCAATAGTAATAGCTTGGCAGAGAGGGTATGGTTCACTCTTTTTAATGAAAGATTTGATGTACATTTTGTATATCGAAGATTAACCATTTTAATATTGCCAACAAGGGGGAATTAACCCGATCATAGGTCCCAACTAGACCTGATATCATTTGGAATGGCTAATCTCAATGAGTTTTAAGGAATATTATAAGGGTTAGGGGAATAATGAGTTAGTGGTTAAGGGATTAGGGATTAGGGGCTTAGGGCTTAGGGTTAGTGTTAGTATGAATTCTTTGTCGAAGCGTACGAAAAAGAACCACTTTAGCTACGCATAACTAATAGCCCTAACAACAATAATGGCTGCAAAACATCTTCAGATCTGCAATTAGTAGTTAAAGTGCTGCAACAAACAGATCTATAAATGGAAAGATATTAAGTAGTGAAGTAAAGAGTTTGCTCCATGCATCCAATAGACAAGACAAGAACACGATTTTTGAATGAATTTTTATATTACAGGGCACCTGGGAGGAAACAAGAAGGTGTATCCAGATCTCCTCAATGGGATGGGTTCTTTGTAGTCCTCAGCACTTCAGATCTAATCTTTCTCTCTCTTGTAGATGTAGAAAACCCAATGTAGAAGGTAGAGCTCAATGGGAGCAAAATGGTAGAAATGAGACCAAGTGTATAGATCCAGAGTGATCTTCTATGCAACAAAAGGTGAAGAATGAAGGGGAAAAACCCTCCTATTTATAACAAAATATTGGGTCATTCTAGATCTTGGTGCATGATTAAAATAATGTTAACCAAATCTAGATCCACCTCTATGGAATATTTTATTATATTTGTTGGAGGGAAAGGGTGTTTCACTTGGGTCAAATCCCTTGATTAGTGAAAAATAAATAAATAAATGATTTATTTATCTTTTTAAGGAAGTGGTTGGGAGATAATCAAATAAATAATGATTTATTTGATTAATGGTGGGTGATTTGGTCATATTTAACAAGGAATATTATCTAAATAAGATTTAAATAACTATTCCTAGAAAATAATAAGATAACTATGGGTTTATCTCATTAATTTCTTTGTTTTTGGGTTAAACATGACTGGGAATAATAATTAAATTATGGTTTAATTAATTATTCCTTTTGGGGTTTCCTAATTAATCATAGTGAAAGCAGTTTTACTTGGGGTAAAACTGGTCTTACATGGTGTACTTGGGTCCATCTAATGATGAAAGTTAGATGACCAAAAAATGGTGTAACAGATTGCCCCCCAGCGTGCGAGTGTCAGGAGCAAATCGTATGACCGAAGTACGTTGTAAGAAGACAATCACTAGACAACAAAAGGGTATGTCAGAGAGAGAAATATGAGGTAGATAGTGTGTTGAAGGACTAGACCCTGAGGAGACGAGACTCGCAGGTGCAACAAGTCTCTGTTATGAGAGGGTACCTGTGCTGAAGGCGGCGGGGGAGGCATACCTATGCCCGCCGTGACAAAGTACAAAAGAATAGTGTGTCCAGTGAATAAGGGACCGAACCATAGAATACATCTGGCATAATAAAGAGCCAGATAAAAATACAATGAATAGTCTCACATACATGCTGTGCCTGGGATAACAGCCAGGACTAGTACAATATCATCTGAGTACATGAGATAAATACAACCCCAAATGCCCCCTGTAAATGGGGAAGGGCTCACAAAATCTGACTGATACATGCAAATCATAGAGGTGCTGCAAGTGGCTAAGGCCAACATCATCAAAATCCGGAGCGGCATCAAAGGCTGCAATGAAGAGGTCATCCGGGCATGTGGGGGGCTACCTGCAGGGCCACCCCCTCATGAGGGCTGAAACATCTCACACACGCCCGGGAATCATCAAGAGCTGCTGCTGGGTCACTGGACTGTCCAGTATACGAATCTCGATCATGCTGAAAGGAGCTGGAGAAGCAATCAAGTCAAAGGGAGGTAAGAAATCCCCCTGCCTGATCCGAGGCACCGAACAAAAATGGAAGCTGGAACCAAGGTACACCGCCCTCTAGACCTTGCTTCGGGAATAAATGTGCTGAGGTCGACAGAAGGAGGTCCGCCTTAGGTGAGGTAATGAGAGATCCTCAACTAAGGCACGAGAGAAGAGCAATAGAGCGACGGACAGACTGACACTAATGATGATGGTGGAAATGGGAAGGATGGAGTGGTGAATGGACAACTTCCCTTGTTAGAGCATAAAGGGCATGAATGACATGGCAGCGACTGACACAATATCGAAGGGGACAGGGGACAGTGGGGCTGAAGGTCATGAGATGCGACACAAGAGAGGAATCAAGCAAAAAGAATGGAGGGCTATAGTAGGGTGTAAAAGGATGCAGGATAGACTCCATGAATGCAATGATGACTCAACTCGGATGCTCTAAGCAAGGGCGACTAGATAGTGCTGCCACACAATAAAGGCCCCAATGGGGGGTCATAGAAGCATGAGTACAAGGTGAGTACTCATGACGAAAATCAACACGAACATGGACAAGTAAGGGGGCGATATGGTGCCCCAAGTACAAGTGTCGTAAGTGAGGAAATTCGATTTTAAGGAGCGGTGAAGTGATCCTTCGTGGAGAAATGTGTCCGGGTGAAGTATCAAATCACCAAAAACTAAGGAAAACCCATTTGAGAGCTCGGTGAGATCTATCCAGCGGTGCTGACGGTTCGTCGAACGGGGCTACGGTGTGGTCGCAGCAGTCGAAAGAAGAAACAGGGGTTCTCTTTTAATGAGGCGGTTTTCCTTCCAAAATCATTCATTTGCTATTGTTGCTGTGGTGAATGTGGAGAGGAGAGAAGGCCCTAAATCTTGCGGCGAACGTAGCGGACAAACCGACCGTTGGATTCGAGATCTGTCAGTTGGAGGCGAGAGGCCTAACCTTGCTCTTGCATTTTCATGGATTACATTTGCAGTTGAGGGCCCAAAACCCCCAGAAACAGCCCCTCCTTCATCTCTATGGCCGGGTCGCACTTTTTTGGGGCAAAAAGTACGACCCAGGACGCAGGTATTAGGGCAACAAGTGCGACCTGGTCCAGAAAATGGCAGAAAACTGCGACATGGGAGATAAGGGGGGTTTGGTGCTGTTTTATGGCTGGGAGTTGGATTGTGGTGTGTGGTTATGGTGTTCCCGATCTGTACCCTGACAAAAAGAATGTGGTTGTGCAGGTATGGCAGAGTTGCGGGTCAACTGGAGGGAGAGGGATCTGGGAACACTTCGGACAGAGATCCAGGAGGATCAGGGCGTTCGTCGTGTATTGGCCAGATATAGGGGCATATGGTGCCCTCTCGGATGTGTGTAGGGGCAAGTGGTGCCCCCTAGAATGTATGGGGGGCATATGGTGCCCCCAGTTTTTTGGATTTTGTTTGTAACATGCTATGGGCATGTCGGATGGATATATATGGGGGGGCGTATGGTGCCCCCAGTTTGTGGAACATGCTATGGGCACGTCGTAAGTATATGTATGGGGGGGCGTATGGTGCCCCCAGTTTTTGGGAACATGCTATGGGCATGTCGTATGTATCAGAGTAGATGGACTCATCAATATATGGTTTGCGACACATATTATGGATATGCATCGTCTTGTGATGGTTGATTTAATGTTATTGTCTTGTATGACTTGTGTGTGATAAATGCCAATCTAGAGCATGGTTTGCAATACTATCTACGTAGTGATTTTGGTCTCTGGGTACATGGTTGAAAGTGATGGTTTCAAACGCACGTATTAAGACTTTCACTCGTAAATAGCGTCTGAACAGCACAGGGTTATGCACACGATAAACACCATTTAGTTGCGTTACAAGAAGCAGGGAATCCAAACGATCGTGCAGATGGCGGATGCGATGCAACAAGGCATCGGCTAATAGGCCACGCACTGCATCATATTCGGCCTGATTGTTGGTGGCAGAACCAATGCATACCCCGTTAGACAGAACGAGGTCATGCAAGGGGGTGAAGATGGCCCACCCCGCCGAGGCAAGATTCCTGGAGTAGCGACTTGCACCGTCGGCGTAACCGATAAAGGGTGTGGACGGGGGGTCCTGCAAAATGGTGTGACAAGACAATAAATGAGGGGATGAAAGGAAATGACGGTAGCGTGAGGGTACAAAAGTCATCGAGCAGTAATGGCAGGGGGAAAGGGCAGGATGATCAAGGCTCACACAAGGTGATGTATGAGAGCTATCAGAAACATGGCGAGGACTCGGGCTGCGGAGGTCAACGGAGACACAAGTGGAGTGATCTCGGGTATCAACGGACACAATGGGGAAGGCTGCAGACGGGCTAGGCTCCGGGTGTCATGCAAAGGAGGATAGGTAAAGAATGGTGACCGTAGACTCCGTCATCTGAACATCAGGGGGGGGGGATGTGGATCGGAGCGGGGGGATCCTCAGGCTGGCCTGAAGCATACTGCGCGAGAATGGGAGAGGCGGATTGATTTTGTTCAACCTCATACTCGCGGATCACCTCAAGGGAGGCGCGGTAATGTGTCAGGTGAGGACAATAATGGGAGTAGTGGACATGGACACCGCACAAAGCACAAGGCTTGTTGGTGCGGAGAGTCTTGGCGTTCTTGGGGACGGTCGAAGAAGGAGTGGGAGTTTCAGGGACCGTAGTGTCGGGGAACGCGAAGTTTACCATGGGTCGGATACGAGGTAACTCGGGACAAGCATGGGTGGCATGACCGATGACATCACATAAGGCACAAGGCTTCGAGGGTGGGGGAGGAGCCGAGGTGGTTGTGGTGGTTTGGTCTTTGGTTGCCCCCTTGCGGGCTTTTCCTTTCTTCCCGGGAGCCGACTCAGCAGGGGAAGGGTCCTGTGGAGGTGCTGGGGGCACGTTGGCTATGGAGGAAGCGAGGGGGACCGGTTGAACCGGTGTCAAAGCCATGTAAGGTTTGGGGTGACCAGGGGGGGTGGCGGCTGGGGGGTCAAGGTACCAAACCGGGATGCCCAAGGTCAAGTTAGGGAGAGAGAGGGTGGCCATGACGGGGACAGAATATACTCCGGGAGGGGGAGCCAAGAAGGGGATCTGTCCAGCAGGGTAATGACCAGGAGGAACGGCTCCAAGATGGTTAAGGCCAGGGGGGACCGAGCCTGGAGGATAAAGAGGTTCGGGGGTGTCGGCTGTAGGGGGAGGGCCAGAAAGAGGAGGTCCGGCTGGCTGAGGAGGATGGCTAGGAGCGGGTTGCGGAGGGCGGGGAGGAGGGTGCGGGCTAGCCGAGGCAGGCCGTTTATGGGCAGCCTGAGACGATTGCATCATGCAAACATTCGACAAGCTGGGATCAGTAACGGGAGGGGGAGGAAGGTGAGGAAAAGTACCAAGCAAGGTGGAATCTTTATAAACGCCTGGGGAGACACTGGTCAAGGAATCGACAGTTTGCTTGTTGGCTACAGAAGAGATGGTCGTCTCGGAGGAGGACTGAGACGATGACTCATGATACGATAGCCGGTCAATGGTGACTATCTTCCCGTTATGTGGAAAAGACATCTTACGGAAGACCGCGGATGGGACAGCAGACATGGCATAGGTGTAGCTTCGCCCCAATAGGATGTTGTGGCTCAGAGGGCGGCCAATGATTCTCGGAGAATAACGCAAATGCTTCCAATGCAGTGAGGGTGATGGGACGCTTACGAAATGTTAACAGGGTCAGAGTGGCATGACCATCCCACGTCAAGGGCATCGTGGAAGGCCAATCAGTGGGATCCGAGTTGCTTCCAAACCGTGCTGACATCACATGTGGACGCCTCATCACTATACACCTAGGGATACAGTGGCGTTCCGTATCTTGACTGGGATTTGGAAGGCGACGGAAGGAGGGAGGGGAGGGTGATCCGATTGAGTGGCGTTGAAAACAATCATTTGGTCGTCAGCAGGATCTACAGCGCCCACGGCAGATAGTAGAGCCTTCTTTTGGGAAGGGCATGACTGGAGGAGTTCCAGCGTGGAAATGGCAGCAGGGGACTGTGCCAAATCATCTACTATGTTATACGAATGAGTGGCTCGACCGGAGGCAGCATTTCGGCGTAAGGGACCCTTTGGAATCTTTGGGTGAACCTCAACTTTGGGTTGAGGGATGTGTAAGGGGCCACCGGATGTCGAAAGAGGCTCTGTAGAACCTGAAGATGGAGGCTCGGGAGCAGACTGAGCAGGGGGCTTGGGGTACTGGCGAGACCGAGTTTGAAGGTGAAGGTCGACGAAAGGGGACGGATCGGAGTGCATCATGAGGATCTGGTAGTCAGAGGAACCAGAAATGGACGAGGGTGTGGCGGCATGGCTGTCAGGGGGGTGGGTAGCCATGAATCCCTGTTGAGGTAAAGGATCAGTGAACACAGCTGGCTGGGTAGTGGCCACATTAGGAGGAGCGTGAGGGGAGGTGTGCTGTCCGCGCAATGTGGCTTGAGACTCCCACATCTGTCGCATCTGGGGTAAGAGAGGGCAATCGTGAGTGTAGTGACCGTAAACACCGCAACACGAACAGGGCTTGTTTGTGAGAAGTGGCCTGTCCGGCCTGGGCGGAATGCCCTGAGGCTGGTTGCTAGTGTTAGGGTCCTGACCAGAATTGGGTCCTCGGTTACCAGGGGCAGATGGGTTCTGGTTGCCTCTCCGCCTTCTTTGGGAAGGGGGATTAAACGCACCCTGCTGCGCGAATACTTGCCCTGGAGGGGGTTGTAAGGGCTGTTGCAGGTGGTGAGGAGGCAAGGGAGGCGAAAACGCATATGCTGGGGGAGCTGGCGCACCAGGCTGCGGATAAAAGTAAGGGTTGGGTTGGGCAGCATTGAGGTAAGCAGGAGGTTGGGCAAAAGGAGGAGGCATGCTGTATCCTGGATACATGTTGCCGGGAGGGGGCAGAGTGCTAGAGGTGCTGGCCCCTCCCTGAGGGAGGCCATGGCTCATAGGAGGGTGAGCAGAGGGGTGGGAAAGAGATCCACCAATACCGTCGGCGGAATGAGATGCCCCCGGGGCGTTAGCGCCACCGGGCCTGGGGATGTCAGGAAGAACGGTATAAACATAACCAGATTGAGCATAGATCAGGCCATACTTTAAAGCTATTTGGAGGGCGGCTTCTTCAGATTGAGGAAAGTGAGAGGCGACATCTTTGCCGATGGGAGACGGGAGGGTGCGAAGGAACCAGTCCATGTAAACTCGATCTTCAAAGGGAGGGGCTCGACATAAGCTCCGTCTTCGTCGCCATTCCTGAACATGGGCAGAAAGGCGTGTGGAAGAGGATTGCTTAAATGAAGTCAAGAGCTCCGTACCAGTGTCGTATCGGAGAGGGAGCTGGAAGTACGACAAGAAGGCTCGGGCAAGAGTCTCGAACGTGGTATGGGAGGAAGTGGCCTGTTCGACATACCATTTAGAAGCTTCGCCGGTAAGCGTGCGTTGGAACAAACGAAGACGGATGGAGTCATCAGTAATGGAGTTGGAGGAACACCACATGTGGAAAGACCGGACGTGATTGGTTGGGTCTTCGCCATTAAGGCCCTCGAACTTAGGGATATCGGAGGGTAACTTGGTAGGCATAGTGGGCCAGGTAGTATTATGGTGAATGGGGTCGTTAATCAACCGATGGAAATCGGGGAGGCTGAGGCCTGCAATGTACGACAGCACAGGGGTGGCCGGAGTAGTGGTTGTGACGGTTCCGCTAGAAGTAGGGCCGGCATTGGGGCCGCTAGCATTAGGCCCTGATCCGGACATGGTGAAGGTAAAAGGGGGAGAACCGGGAGGAGAAGGGGGACCCGATGAATCAGGAGAGGAGTCGGAGTGCGGACTCGAAGGTGGACTGGCTCGACGACGACGGTGCGGAGCAGGTCGATCAACCGGGAACTGAGGATGAAGGCCAAGAAGTCTCCGGGAAAGGCGCCTTGGGGGCGCAATGATGACAGGAAGAAGGAAACCGATAAGGGCAGGAAGGGGCAAAATCAAGAAGGTCAAGGGCAGATAAGGTGCAGTGACGATTGATTTTAGAGTCTTTGCCAGGCGGTGTAAACCAGGCGCTTCTTCACTTAAGGTCAGTGTGTGGTGTGCGTTAATTTTAATTTTTAAACCCTTTCCGTTGTTGAGAGTAAAAAAGTGTGCAACGTAGCTGAAAATAAACCTACAGAGAACAGAATAAAAATGCTGAAATAACAGAAAAATAACAGCTACATATGCATCTATCAAACCCAAGAAAGTGGGTCTCTCAAAACTATGCTGAAAAGAAAGGGAAAAACTATGGAAACACACACAAACGAAGCTCAACAGATCTAGGGTCAAAAGGGACAGAGATCCGGAGGATAAAGCTGCAGATAAGGGGTGCAGATCACAGCCAAGAGACAGGGGCAAGGTGGCTGGAAAAAAGGGAAATCAGCAAAAAGCCGGGAGGGGCAAGGCAGAGGCCTTTAGGGGAGGTCCAAACAAAACGACAAGAGGTGATTTTAAAGGAAAAGAGGCTGATTTCGATGGATCTGGAAGTGAGGTCACAGATCTGGAAAAAGAAAGGGCTGAAGCTCTGAAACCGACGGCTGAAACAGCTGAAACTCTTCCACAAAAAGTGGAGGGTACTAAAGCCCCAAGGGGCTGGGTTCCCACTTAGATGAGTAAAAACAGATCAGATCTTGGTCAAGGCGGGCTGAGACAGAGGCTGGAAAACCCTGGCAGAGGCTGCAGCAGAACCCAGAAAAATTACAGAAAAAATGCTGGAAAAAAGGCAGGTCGCAGGTTCTGACCTGATTTTGGTTGAGGTCACCAGTTAAGGTGTCAAAAGTGCGTCAAGGTCGCAGTGTTTGGGGGCCAAAAGGTGCGACCCCCCCGTTCCGGCTGTTTCGGCGGCAGATTTTCTGAAAAATTGCCGTCTCAGGTGCGGCTGGTGTCGCTTACCCGCGCAATAGGGCCAGAAACACACGGAAGTTAGAAATTTTAGGTTTTTAGGGTTTTATGTGAGAAAAATGACATGAAAAGAGAAAAACTAAGCAGCTAAAAAAGAAGCCCTAGGGCCTGAAGTAGCTGGATATGCAGGAATATGAAAAACGACAGCGGTCGTAATTTAAAACCTGTGTGGAGTCGCCATTTGTTAGTATGAATTCTTTGTCGAAGCGTACGAAAAAGAACCACTTTAGCTACGCATAACTAATAGCCCTAACAACAATAATGGCTGCAAAACATCTTCAGATCTGCAATTAGTAGTTAAAGTGCTGCAACAAACAGATCTATAAATGGAAAGATAAGTAACCAACCAATCCGTTGCCATGTCTTCTCTATTTATTAATTTCTAGTATCTGTTAGCCATTTCTTTACATTTATCGATGAAAATGTCTACTGCAATTAAACCAAATGTATGTTCAATCTCCAGTTTTAAACTCAGCCACAATGTTGTCACATAATTTAAGTTAGGAGAATGGACATCTGATGAAGTCTCAATAACCACGCTGCACCTCATGACTGCGACAGAAAAGCTTAAGTTTGAGTTTCCCACATTCATGAGAAAGTTGGCGATTATACTCTTGCTCCACCTGATTGTGTCCTGGAAATACCCTTGTTTGTTGCAAAAACATTCTAATGTTGTTGACCTTGTCCCTTAACAAACCAAGGAAACAGATGAGACTGAGAAGAATGGAAAGCACTACAAAGTTGGAGAGAGTACAAAATACTAGGATGATTTAAAGGATAAGCTTGAAGAATGTAACAGTGATGAAACAACTAAAATTTGTCCCAAACAAACAGTTGATAATATGAAACCTTCTTCTGTACCAGTCAAGCAAGATTACATTCATGTGAGAGCAAGAAGAGGCCAAGCAACCAATAGGAATAGCTTGGCAGAGAGGGTATGGTTCACTCTTTTTAATGAAAGATTTTATCTACATTTTGTATATCGAAGATTAACCGTTTTAATCTTGACAACAAGGGGAATTAACCCGATCGTAGGTCCCAACTAGACCTGCTCTCGTTTGGAATGGATAATTTCAACGACTTTTAAGGACCGTTATAAGAGTTAGGGGAATAATGAGTTAGTGGTTAAGGGATTAGGGATTAGGGGCTTAGGGCTTAGGGTTAGGGATTACGGGAATAATGAGTTAGTGGTTAAGGGGTTAAGGATTCAGGGGTTAGGGGTTAGGGGATTTAGGCACATTTAGGGGTTAGGGGAATAATGAGTTAGAGGTTAAGGGATCATGGAATGGGGTTAGGGGAATAATGAGTTAGTGATTAGGGGGTTAGGGTTTGAGGGGTTAGGGGTTAGGGGATTTAGGTGCATTTAGGGGTTAGGGGAATAATGAGTTAGTGATTAAGGGATTAGGGATTGGGGGCTTATGGGTCAGGGGATTTAGGCACAGTTATGGGTTAGGTGAATAATGAGTTAGTGGTTAAGGGATTAGGGATTAGGGGCTTAGGGGTTAGGGGATCTAACAGTTAAGGACTTTAGGGGTTAGGGGTAAGGAGATAATGGGTTATGGGTTGAGAGTTACTGGCTTCACTTTGGCAATTCGTGTGAAAAATAATTGTGCATTGGAGTTCAGAGCTGGTGAAAGGATAAGGCAAGGGTAGATGAGGGAGCCCAACATTAGACTCCTAAATTTGGTTTGGTGCTGGTCTTGATGGTGACCTATGAAGAGGAAGCGTAAACGTTGCAGGAAGGTATACGAAGGGAGTGCACGTGGTTTAATGTGTGTGATTGTCATGGGAATTTTCTAGTGTAGTGTGTTCAATCGGTCCCTGTTGCTCAATTTATTAGCCATTGACTACGTCTAGGTTGAGGATAGGAAGTTGAAGGGAAGTGAGATCACTCATTTCCATTTTTTTGGGCTTTCAGTGAGCCTATTTTTTTATGATAAGAGAGGAAGCTAGAATTTGTAGTCCAGGAAACCTCGAGGGTGGTGGCAGAAAACTAGTTTCTTTTCCAAATTTCGTGCCCTCCAGTGTGGGTGTGACGGTGTTTGGTGGATTGGTGTGTGGTCTCTATGTGGAGAATTTGGAGGCTGGTCACTGCCCTGGGGGAGTTACACTCAGGCATCAGCTACTTTGTCATCGTTTTTTGTTCAAGTTCCTGTGTTAGTTTGGTGGGTGATAGTATTTGATTTTGCTGGTGGTGGAAGTATTTATCTAGTAGTGGGAGGTGTCTCTGTGCTTCCTTGTGGTGGTGGGAGAAGACATTTGGCTCCATCGCTGTTGGTGTTTGTTTTCTATAGTGGGGGGTCTGGTCTCTCGACTCTGCACACAACAGGGTTCCTCGACCTTGGCAAATTATGAAGCCCCTGGTGTGGTGTGGTTTTTCTCTCTCCCCTGTCATCCATGGACCTGTGGGGCTGACAGACTCATAAATAATCATGGCGGCTCCACGCCACGGTGGAAAGACTGTGGGACGTGCGCGACTCGCTAGTGTGGGTGTGCATGGGGGTGGTGGAGGAGGTAAGTGGGGGGATAATAGAGGTGGGGGTTTGAGGGTTTAAAAAAAAAGTTGTCAGAGCGGAGGAGGCCATGGTGGCAAGGGGAATCATGGGTTTTATTAATTTGATGTAAATGAGGGGCATGTTAACCAACATTTTTTCTTAGAGAACAGTCGTGCACTTATCAACAACCTTATGGAAAGAGTGGACAAAACTGAGAGATTATGTCATGATGAGCATGCAGAGAAGATGACAACATTGGGCTGAATGCACTATTTACAGTTCCAAGTCCAGGAGAGATACTGGTAGTTTTTTGGCGAGGCCAAAATCAACTCATTGAGAAAGTATAATAGCTGGAGACTTGGCTGGCGCACTTTGAAGGGCACGGTCAGTGTGACTTCTGTCCTCCACTGCATCTAGGAACAACCCCGGACAACCCTGCATCCATAACGTTGGACGAATAGTATGATATTTGGTGTTCTTTATGTTTTATATGTGTTTTTGTGTCTTTGTCCCAACCATTTATGGACAATGTCCCTAGTCCCTCTTTTGCATTTTTTTGCATCTGGTGCAATTTTTTGTGAACAAACCAAGTTGAGGTGAGATCACCTGCTTTGTAACTAGCTATATTTACTCCTTTTTTCCTACATGAATATAAGATTAACTTACAAAAAAACAAAGGTTCATACATCATTAAAAATTTAATTAAGTTTCATACTTAGATTAACAAATGTTCATACCTATTTACTAAATAGGTCTATAAATATATATTGTAGGTTTATCTATTTAGTATTTATCAAATGTAAATATGATGATTTAATACTAGATTTAAATGAAATCACATGTTTAACATAAGAAATGTTATATTTATCTAGTTATTAAATGTAAATATGAAGATTTAACCTTGGATTTAAAACAACTCGCACTTTTAACATAAATCAATGAAGTTTAAAAATTAAACTTTATGGCCAAATATTAAATATAAATATAAATATTAATTTGGCTATCTAATTAATATTACCTTTACTAAAATTATAATGAAGGCATTAGTGTAAATTTGATAGATGATACATGCAATTATGTTAATTGTAGATGAATCCATCTGCACTGTTAAACTTTAGAGACCAAAGGGTATTCATAATTTTAACACTGTAAATTCATAGACCCCTTTGTCTCTAAATTTTAACACTGCAAATGGATCCAGAGACACCTATAGTGAAATGTAACACTTCGGTACCAAAATTGAAATTTTCCATATATGGAGTGACACAATTAAAAATCACTGACATAAATGACTAATTCATATACTTGTTGTACTTGTTATTTGGCCATATTTTTATTCTTGGACTATAATAGTCATTTACATTAATCATTATTATTTTTTTCACTTATTATCTAGTCATATATTTTAATCCTAGACTAAATTAGTCATTTAAGTTAGTCACTTTTACTTTAGTCACTTATTATCTAGTCATATATTTTATCCCTAAACTAAATTAGTCGTTTAAGTTAGTCGCTTTTAGTTTAGTCACTTATTGTCTAGTCGTATATTTTATTTCAAGACTAAATTAGTCATTTAAGTTAGTCATTTTTAGTTCGGTCACTTAAAATTGCTCAAATTTAGTAGTAATTCAATTGAAATAATTGCGGTGACTAACATTTTTAGTCTCCTAGTCATTAATTTCATCATTTTTTACTAGTGAAAGAAGTAACAATGAGGGCTACCTTTGAGCTTTTCCTAGGAAGAATCTCAAGTCAGAGCCCGAAGAAAACAACTATATGTCTAGGGTTCAAAGGTAATTGTTCACCTACTACTTAGCTTCTTATAAAAGAGGAAGAGGAGGACTTGCCAAGAGGGGAGCATAGGACAATAAGAGTAGGTAAAACATGGCTATGTAGAAATTTTGTTATGAAATTCCATTCTGTCACCAGTAGCAATAGCTTATCTAGCTTATCCATTTACAAATCAGAATTTAGTATAATAACCATAAGTGTTAGCAATAAAAGTGGTTAGTGTGGTTCGACAAGGAGAAGGAAACAAATAGTGTGTCTAAACTAACACCAATGGAATCAAACCATTACTATTTCCCATTGAACTGCATTACTTTGTTCTACAGTTGATCTGACCCTCGCCTAATTGCGGTTTCTGAATTATATACAAAACATGGCTTGACCAACTCTATATAATGTATTGTAGTATTGTTAGATAGGTGAGTAACTTATTAAAAAACTGCAAGCCATGGATAATATTACTTTTTGTTTCAATCCTCTTGTTTAACATTTGGTCATTGTGATTGAAGGCTATTGCCAATTTCATGGATTCATTAAGAGGAAACAAAGTGAAGCTTGATCCTGATAGCATAAACAACCAACAAGCTCTTAATTTTTTCCTTGCAGATCCTGAAAATTCCTTTCTAATGTGAACTCCATATTACCTAGGCTAAAATATCCCTGCTATCTTGGGTATCTTCACATTGTAACATTTTTTTTCTTTAACATTCATTCATTCATATGTCTTTTTTATTACTTCAGGCTCATGAGATAAAACACCAACTAGAAACAAAATGTTGCGTAGAAGATTCGAATGCCTTTTGGCATAAGAAACAATTTTCTGAAGAAATTCCATACAAATTAGAGTATACATGTAAAGCTTGTAAAAGCATAACAATCCCAATGAATGAAGAATACAGGAAGCTCTACCAGAAAGAGATACAAGACCTATTAAGGAGAAAATTGATTAGAGAATCTAGTAGTCCCTAGAACTGTTATGTTTTTTATTTAAATAAAAATTCTGAGCAAGTTATGTGTGTGCCAAGACTTGTAATAAACTATAGGCCACTCATAATGTATTAGATGATGAAACTTATCCCATTCCCCACAAAGGGAATTTGATAACCAAAATTGCAGGAGCTAGAATATTTTCTAAGTTTGATATGAAGTTTGGATATTAGCAGGTGTCCATAAAAGAATAAGACAGATTTAAGACTGCATTCAATGTCCCTTCTTGATATTATGAATGGAATGTGATGCCTTTTGGCCTAAATAACTCTCCTTCAAAATTTCAAAATTTCATGGATCAAGTGTTTAAGCCATATTTTGATTGGTTAATTTTATATATTGATGATGTACTGGTTTTCTCTAAGTCTTTAGAATAACATTTCAAACATGTATATAGATTAAAGCAGGTAGTCAAAAACAACGACCTGACTTTGAGAAAAAATAAGATGGAGGTGTTCCAAACAAAGGTAAAGTTTCTTGGACACGTGACAGAAAATGGCCAAATTGCACTCCAACAACATGCAATAGCTTTTGCAGAAAAATTCCATGAAGAAAAAAAAGGACAAAACTCAGCTACAAATGTTTTTAGGTTGTTTCAATTATGTATTCAATTCAACTATAAACATTGTGCCCAAGACAAAAATATTCCCAATAAGAGATTATGGAAAAACCCAGAACCATGGATTGAAACTCATACAATTATCGTAAGGAAGATCAAAGAAAAGGTAACAATACTTCCTATATTGTATGTTTATGATGAAAATATTTTCAATATTGTTGAATCAAATGCAAGAGATATTGGATGGGGTGTTTTCCTCAAATAAGTCAAATATGGAAAAGATCATATTATACATTTTTCCTCTGGAGTGTGGAATAAAACTGAGAAAAATTATTCCACTACAGAAAAAGAAGTAAAAGGATTCTGGAATTGCATAGACAAATTTGATATACATTTAAAAAAAAGGTTCCTCTTGAGGAAAAATGCTTCTTCCATGATTTTTTTTTTATCCCAATACATTAGAAAACTGGGAGAATAAAAGTTTGAAAGATGGCAAGCCTTGTTCTCCAATTTTGACTTTGAGATAGAAGATATAAAAGGAAGTAGCAATAGCATTCTTGATTTTTTCAGCAGCGAAAAACTTCAAGAGCAAGCCCACTTAATGGTTATAGTCACTAAATGGGGTCTTGCTACAAATCATGAAACAAAATTATGATTCTATGGAATGAGATAATTATTGTGGTACTTGGAGGCCAACTTGGAAACTCATAGATACACGTGTCTTGGATGCCAACTTGCAGCCTCATGGAGATCTACAAAATTTGGTTCCATAAAGGAAAATATATCCTAAATAAAGCAGGTGGCTTCATGTTATGATTTTTGACCACTCACAACATCAAGAAAATCTGGAAGAAGAGTCCCTAACAGACAACTTCAAGGATCTTAAACTAATTTGGAGGGAGGAAAAAACCTGAACTAGCACATATCACAATTATTTTGCGATTAATAGAACCAGATATCCATATTTCCACCAAAGACTATTATTGCCTCATTACAATCCATAATTCATATTTCCAATTACGATTTTTTTGGATATAAGAAGCTATGGTGGAACTTGCTCTACAGAGATAAGCCTGGATGCACATACTACGCACTCATGAATTTTGGGTCAGTAATGATAACCCAAATTTTAAATAAACTAGATTGGATAAAATAATGGTGGAGCTAGTTCAGAATCAACAAGACAGGTTTAGATCCCTTCTATTTTCAGTCAGATTTCCAAAAAGCATGTGAATAATCTATGGATTGTTTTCATTGTTAGTAGGTGAAAATACCTCATTTTTAACCCCTTTCCTACCTTAAAATCATGATCATAAACCTTTGTTTTATCCTCATAAACCTCCATATACCTGCACGAGTCCAAGAACTTTGTCCTATCCTTGCACTAGTTTATATTTCATACTTAAGGTTTAGTAAGTACTTAATTAATCATTTTTTAATATATTTTATGCCTTTTATATTATTTCAACTAATATTTCTCTTCCTAAAGTATTTTTGATAAGAAAATGTATTAATCTTGAATCAACATTGTCTAGTGCTGGAAGATTCCTGCATTGTTGGTAGCCGATCGCTCCAGGACTTCTGCAATAGCTCGTTACCTAACGCGGGCTCTTCATTCCAACTCGACCTGTTCAGTTGCGGTCATCTCAAGTGAAAATCGGAGCACAGGATAATCAGGGATATGGCTAAATATTGGATTGCCGACCAACGAATAGTTAGCATTTTATTATAGCCGATGGCTTATTTCGTAATGTTGGTTGTTATTTCGTTCAAGCCGAAAGGCTGGAATTAGATAACAATATGTAATTTTTTTGCGGCCAAGGCCAAAATGATTGTATAAATATAGACCTTAGATAGTAAATTAGGGAGTGATAGCCTTGCTACTGTAACTATGGAAAATTTGTAAATTTGTGTTATCGCCCTCATTCTGGGCTGGACCGTACTTATCATGTATTTTTGTTGAATCGAATTAATACAAGGAGCTATGCCATGTTGCTTAAATCTTTCATTTTGATCTATCACTGATGCATTTCTGAGCACTGAATTTTTACGTTTCCTAAAACGGGAAACGAGTTGGTTGGCTAGGGCCTAGCCAACCCAACTCGTTTTCCCTCTCGTGTTTTCGTCCAGTAAAATGTGTGCGTGTTGATTTTATTTATGCAACGTGTGGATTGAATTTTTAATTCACTTATTTATAGGAAATATGATTTCATTTCCTTAACAATCAAGCGTGACGGATCCGTGGTGTGTTAAATTACAATTCGATTTATTTCCAGTCATTTTATTTTCCACGAATCGTAATTGATTTCCGCCTGGAATAGTGCAAGCACATTCCTGCACTAGTGTGATCATAATTTCTGCAACTTAGTATTTCAGTTCATCACAACAGGATTGTTTCAATTCTTTCCTCTGCAAGAATTCGATTTATTTCTACAAGTGAATATTCATTAGTAATTAAAATTATTTTTAATATTAGAAGTTAAATCTCAAGAATTAAAAGATACCTGGTTAACTTATGAACAAGTGTTTTTACGTTACATCGATCTGTGCCTACACTTCATATTTCTGAAAGGAAAGAATTAAAACATAAATCTAAAAAATTAAAAGGAACCTTTCTGAGTCTAAAAGGATTAGACGCATATCTAGTTTATGTAAGTAACTATCACAGGGATAAAATCTTGTTGTCATGCTTGAGTTATTTCTTTCATTGCATTGAAGAAAGTGTTATTTAACTTTTAGAGGTTTGTTTTATTTAAAAGTTATTTTCACTGCAAGATTCAGTCTGGTTGAAGCATTCCCTTTTTTGTGCAAGTTATTTCAGAATTCCAATTCTCTCTTTGCAAAATTTTTTCATAGATTAACACGCTCTTTCTTTTCTCGAAAGTAACTGGAAACTTAGTGTATGAATCTCTGTTTCGGTACAGGAACCAATATCATGTTATAGGAATAGAGTGCTCAAAGCCAGAAGCTTCGAGCCCCTTGAAAAAAGACATAAATCTCTGGTGCAAGTGAAAAATATACTTCCCACACCTAAGTACTGTACCTGTACTAGTGCAAGCAAATTGCAGTAGTACAGGAATAACAACTTGGTGCAGGAAGGAAAATCCTTAAGAAGGCAAATCTTTCCAAGGGCCCACTTGTGAAACTGCCAACACCCATACTGGAGATAAACATAAAACTTCATTTCAGCAATCAAATTTGTTTACAACAAGTGTGAAAGTTCCTTTATTTGATTTCTTCGCAAAGTACTTTATTTCACTTTCCAGCACTAGAACTTCTTTGGTGTAAATTGTTGTGTGATCTTTCTTTTCAATTCTGTAAGATCTTGATTTAAGAAGTAGGAAAAAATAGGAAAAGTTCATACCACTTCTGGCATTTCCTGTGCTTTGTCTCTAAGTTTATGTACCCCGGGTTGACAATTAAGTGTTGAAAGGAGTTTTCTTAACTGCGATTCCCACACCCAACATTCATCAGCCCTGCAAAATTGTTGCATATCTAAATAATTTTTATGATGGTCAAATATTATAAATATTTTTTGTCAAGCATCATCATGGTTAGTACTGACAAAAATAAAACATCAAATAGTGCTAAGAAAACCCACGATTGTCAGATGCAACTTTACAAAAGCATGGGAAAGCAGTGGAGCCTACACTAGGAAAATATTCCCTGATACTAATATGCTTGGAACATAGTAATAATATCCTTATTTATCTTTTCTCTTGGTCTTTGTACAATAAAATCCTCGACTATGTAAGTTAGGTAAACTCTAGTCACCTGACTATGAGCGTGACCGATACTGTGGGATTCTCATAATATCTCCAGTGTGTAAATAAAATTTTCGTGGGATGCCTTTCATCTCAAATTTGTAAAATTCACCAGATGATTATTTCTCCTAAAGAATTACTTTTTGTCACCACTATGTATGCTTTACCAGACGATTCTCTGAGACTCAGAGCACATCTTTGACTTTTACTGCGGATTGAACCACATCTTAGAACATCCATGGAAAATAATTAATTCAGATAAATAATTACTACAAGATGCTATATGTCTCCCAAAATTATTATAATATGAGAACAATGGAAGGCATTGGCAGTTGGACTAATCATAGGCCTAAGTGTCTAGAGAGTCAAAAGTTTGAGAAGCCTTCGCATCAGGACCTCTGAGTCTGTTGTGAACCTAAAGTGGCCAGATTTTCTTAGGCATGTACATAGTGTTCAAAGTCTGAGAAGCCTATGCATCAGTACCTATGAGCCTGGTGAGAACCTGAAGGGGTTGGACTTTCTTAGGAAAGAGTTTGTTTGATTTTTTGAATCGAACTATCAAGCTATCTTATTGTAATATCCAACTACTAAGTAATATAATAAAAGCAGAGGTTATTCTATTTAATTTCCGCTTCTGTTGTATCTCTATGAAAATATTATTTTCTTGACTGAGTGAAGTTCATCTGAGGTTAATCGAAATTTCTTTTAGGATCCTGGAGTGTTGTTTTATCTCGTAAAGGTAGAAGCCGGTGTGAGAGTGTTGGGAATTGGATTTGTTCGAAGGTGAATGTATGATTTCATGTAACTCAGTCAAAGATATTCATTCTACAAGCTTCATTCTCAATTGGAGGAATCCTCTGCGACTAACAAGGTCAACATTGCTATTAGAGATAGTAACGTATGGTTCAACGAGTAAGTCTAGAACTTCTTATTTTTTAAAAGAAAAATGGAATTTGGAAGGAAATCATTCTCTTTCCAAGAAATAAAAGAAAATGAACAAAATTCTGAGAACTTTGACATGAATTTTTTTTTTTTTATATATTTCTTCTTCATTTGCCATTAATTTTTCCGAATTAGAAATTGTCAAGAATTAACCATATGCATGTTGGAAACTACCTTCTATTAATCCCTCTGATGTTTATTCTTATTTGTCTATGTTTCATTTGAAAGATATAACCAGAGTCTCTATGAAAGAGTGTGTTATCCAAATCCAAGAAAATGTTGAAGCTATCCATAACATTCCTTTATTAAATCCTAAATATTTGCAGAAAGAATCCTGTAAACGTAATACATCCTATGTCCATCAAGGGTGCATTAGGGTTTGGATTTCCACATTGACTCATAAAGTTCTGAAAACTTTTGTATTAGCTACAATTAAAGACCTTACCCATAACAAGTACAATGATTCTTTTCTTGGAGGAATTTTAGCTCCCTTATCTAATGGTCCATTTTGGTTTTATTGTTATCCTAATTTCTCAGTTTACGTATTTGATGAACATATCAAAGAAACCCTTCAATTTCAAATTAAAACCTTTGGGTTTGACATGAAAAAATAAAAGAACAAAGATGTCCATTCATACTCGGGGTTGTTTTAGACACACCAACACATTATATCCTATTTTCCTACATTCCCCTACCCATGAATCAAATTCCAGTGTGGTAGTAATAACAAATGCTCATAATCATAATATTGAGCATCAAGTCATAAGATGGGAAGAGCTTAACTTTCTAGAAAATTGGGTAGTTGACATATCTAAGCCTCCTAAAGTCCAAAAAATTACCTCTGCCCAAATTCAAGAAAAAACCTCCTCTCTTGTTTTTTCCTTTCACAAAAGATCCACTATACCCAGATAAAAAATTGACAGAGAAGTACATGAATATAGAAGCTATCCTCCCATTACTTCTGAAGCGTATACCTCCCTTTGTATAAATTGCATGCATACGGCGTTATTTGACCTTGAAAAAGTCCTACTTTTATTTATTTATTTATTTAGTAGTTAAATGTCTGGTTTTTCATAATTTAGTCAACTTCAAATCTCTTGTACATATCAGTTCTCACCGGAATCATAATCCCAAAACTAGTGAAGCTCCTTCTGATTTATTAAATAATTCATGTCCAAATCCAAAGTGTAGTCACATCTCTTTCCATCATGATAATGTCTTGGTCATACATGAGTTGCCTTCCCTTGAAAATAAAGACCCGAGACTTACAAAGATGTTCAGTAAGATGATACCACCTGATATACCCATGTATGGGCTAGGATATCTTGAGAAAATGGATGAACTTATTCCTTCATGTCATTTTCAAAATCTTGTGCCTGAAGATTGCAAGAATCCATCTAAAACTGAATGTATAAATTGTTTTCCTTGATGGAAGGCTACCCAAAATATAAAGTGGACTCATAATGGATGAATAAAATGACAAATTGGGATCTGTTCACGCACAAAGAAGCAAGTGAGTTCAATATGTCTACATATTTAGAGGAAAATTGAAACCTTTCACTAGAATGGAAACATTATATGGACCGGAAAAAAACATCGATTTCTTTCTGTGAATGGAAGAAACAGAAATAACACACAGATGTGTAGATGATGTCTGCTGAAATTTCCTCTAAATACCAGTGGAAAACATATTATGGTTCTAAAGTTGAGTCCTCATCTAATTTTTCTCCATATAGAGGAACTGTCTTATAAGAAAAGGGTAAAATACCCAAAGTTACTCCCTTAGTTTTGAAATATTACTCTACCACAGGAATTGATGGAAGAATATAACAAGTAAGCGAGCATATAAACTGGAATAATATTTCTCTCAAAAGACTAGAAGTACATTCTTCAACACATATTTCTCAAAAGGAGCAAGTTGACTCCTTACGAGCTTCTGTAAATAATGTAAATAAAAGTTTAAATGAATTCCAGTCTTCTGTATCTACTATAGAAGGTTGTGTCAAAGAAGGGAACAAAGAAACAAAAGTTTTGACAGAAAGGATAGAAAGCCAATTTGAAGAACTTGGAAAAGAAGTACATCAAGGTTTTCACTTGACACATGAAAAGATAAAAGATCTATCTTCAAAGTTTGAAAAAATGTCCTTAGCTAGTAAAGATAAAAATATCTATTCTTCATCATTGTTTAGTTATCTTGTTCCAATACATCATGTCCAAAGGCCCATCGACAAATTTCCTACTCTATTTCCCAGAGAAAATTTAAACAAGCCTGAATATTCTTCTGATTCTCATCTTTTTCCAATCTATGAAACTTTTCTTATTCATTTCTCTCAGTATCATGCTCCTAACTTAAGTGGTAAATGAAAATTTCCCGAGTGACAAATATTTTATCTTGATGCACATAAAAAAATGGAATGTAGATAATTTAAGCTCAGGAAAAATCAGGTAAATGATATACCAAATTTTTAAATAATACAAGTTGATGTGTATGAAGGGAAAGAGTGAGGTTGAAGTCTGTAAAACATTAATCCAATGTTTTAATGGAACTCTACAAATATGGTGGGAAGTTTAATCTTCCCCTACACTTGTGGAAAAAATAGCACAAGAAGTAGTAAAATATGAAATAGGTGATGTTGTAATAAATGTAGATGGAAGTCCACAGAATAATATGATCATATCATTGACATCAATGATTCTTGAGCATTGGTGTGGGGAAGACACAAAAATTATAGATATGCACTCTCTGGTATTGATGAATCTAAAATGTAAAAAAATGTCACAGTATGAGGATTTCCAAAGAGACTGGGTCCAGCAGATTTATGAAGTAAAAGGTAGTAAAAATATTCTATGGAAACGAATGATACATGGCTGCCTTTCCCTCTAAATTTGTCGATTATTTGAGGATTCAAGACATTTTCCAAAATCCTTATGAATCCTACACATGGGGCGAAATTTACAGTATCATAACAAAAGTTTTAGTAGGACTACGTACAAACATGAAGGTGAATATATCTATGCGGAAATTATCTAGATTGCCTGTACTTATCTTTAGAATATCCAGTTGTACATAGAAAAAAAATGAAGAAAATCATGAAGAAAAATTCAAAAAATAAAATAAGTTGTTGTGCAATACCTCGAAGGTCCACAAAATAAAAAGGCTATTATAAGAGTGTTCCAAGATCTCATTATCATAGCCCTCGGGACATACATATTAGGACTCATAAACATGAGGCATGGAAAAAACTCACCTGCTAGTTATGTGGACAACAAGGACACACTTCAAATAAGTGTTCAAAAGGAGAAAGCTCAAAAATTAACAAGGAACATTTATGTCTACTTGTGTATCTAGTAAGGTCTTTAGATTAAAGAATTCATTTTGGATTTTTATCTGAAGCATCACATGATATTGTTTGTCTTGTGCAATCATGATTTTCATATTACTCAATCCTTTAAAATCATCAAATTTAGTCTCATAGATTTCTACTTTTGGATTTGTCTTGTGGAATATTTGTGTTTCTGAAACTGAGAAAACATTTTCATCTTTTTCTTTCCCTATCTCTAGTCTAGAGACTTGGTTTTTAATTTCAACAATTTCTCTTTTGAGATTTTGTATCTCATGGCTGACTTCATAGAGTGTAAGAGTCCTCTTTTTATCTTGTTGGTGACTTCTCTGAAATGATTCTGTGTTCTTTTGAAAGGATGCATCAAGAAAGAGAGATTTCAGAGCATTACCTTTGTTTGTACACGCTAACGAGGACCCTTGGTTTTTTAGCATTGTTTGCAGAAATGTGTCCATCAACCATTCCTTCATTTCTCCTTCTGGCAACATTTTGATTCCTACTAAGGCCTTGGCTTTTTCGTCATCTGAGATGTGAGCCATGCAAATTTTTAATTTTTGTTGTGGGATTGGCTCTTCTGTAGAACTATATTCACAATCAGATTTTGAAATATTGCAATGACCATCATCAGAATCTGTACAACTACATTGGTCAACAAGAAAGATTACCTCATCACCTAAAAACTATGAATAAAAAATGTTGAAGCTTGATGTTTCGGTTGAATCACAACAATATTCTCCTAATATGCACATCTTCTTTAATAATGAAATTAGGACAATTTTCTATTTTATGAAGTTTAGAGCCGCATTTGTAACATTGAATTGTAAGCCGTGGCTTTTCTCTTTTTGATTTTTATTCTTGACTTTTCTTTGCAATTTCTTGTTACTTTAACTTATCTTTCATAAGAAGCATTGACTTTCTAGATTATTATGTCATTACGTATCATTTGAATGTTCTCAATAGGGTTTCTTATTTTAGAAAATATTTCTAAAACACATGAAATTATTTAATCAATTTAGTCTACGATAGTTTTATTTCACCAAATCAATTTGACAAATAAAAGTAATTTATCAAGTTGTCATCATGTTAATAATTTTTATGATATACAAATGACAAAAAGAGGAAATACCATTTTAAACTAACAGGAAAAAAATGTTTTTATTTAATCAATTTAGTCCACGATAGTTTTATTTCACCACATCAAATTGACCAATAAAAATAATTTACCAAGTTTTGATCAAGTTATAAAATTTTTATGATAGGAAATTGACAAAAGATGAAATACCATTTTAAACTTACGGAAAAAAAGGAAGAAGAAATTAATTGTTTTTTATTTTTTTCAAAATTTTTAAATTATAAAATTTGATTATTTTAATATTATTTATAATGTTGTAAGAAAATATTAAATGCATTGTAAATACACCTTGGAAAATTATCCATGAAGAATGTTGTGATGTTGGATAATCATCTAACTAAGAATTTTGAGTTGACATATCTAGGTATTTTACATTAGTTTTTATGTCTTGGAATATGGCTAATGGGATCTTCCTTTCTCAACATAATTATGCTTAGGATTTTCTTTTTCAATTCCACATGAGTGATTCTAATCCTTCACCAAAACCATTTTAGTAGAAAAACAAATTAACAATTGATTGTGAATCGCTTCTTATTGATGCTTCTTATTGTGCTTCACTAACTTGTTGGTAATTTGATTTATTTGATTATAGTAGGGCTATTATATCCTTTGTTGTTAGTATGGTTTTAAGGTCCATACAAAAGCCTCATGAAATCCATTGTAAAAAAACCAAAATTATTCCCATATATCTTCAAGGAACTCTCAATTATGTTTTTTTTATTCTCATAAGGCTTACGTTTCACTTCTTAGTTATATATTTCGATTGGGTAGGAGATGATAGTGATAAAAGTTCTCTTAAAGGACATATATCTCAACTTGGTTTAGTTCTAATTCTTATTCCAATAAGAAATTGAGAAAAAAAAGTATTTCTTCTTTTGAATTAGAGTACATGGCAAGTAAAGAAGCAACTAAACAAGTAGAATGGAAATATCGTGTCCTCTTTGGGCTTGGATTAGTTTAGAATGAACTAATTCAATTGAGATGTGACAAATAGAGTGTTATTCAACATGCATAAAATCTAATGTATGACCCCAAAACAAAATTTATTGACTTTGATACCCACTGCATTTAAGACACAATTACAAATGATGATGTTAAATTGGAGTACTTCCCTATTTAACAACAAGTTGCTAATATCGTCACCAAGTCCATGGTGAAGGTTAAATGTGGAAAGTTGTCATCAAGAGGAACTTCTGATCATAATTACATATTCCTCTAACTGTGTTTTTTCCCCAAGGGTGAATGTATGTGTTGGCTCAAAATTTTAACAGAGGAAGACCCTGGGTTCGAACATAGGGTGCCAACAAATCGGATCTGTTGTGTGCTAGCACCATGCTAACTTTTTTAACTCACTTAATAAGAAAGTAAGGTGTCTCACTCGAGGCATGCTAATACATAAAAATATAAGGGATCATATAGAGGCATCAAGAAACAAACCAACAGACAGGTCATGGATGCACAATGGAAGTCCCCATGAACAGACATGCATCCTGTGTAAAGTATATATTTTCCAAAAAAACAGAAAGAGATGAGAACAATTAGATACATGTTAAAAGAAAATTTTAAAAGGGCCTAACATTTCATCAAATTTCATGGACACAAAACATTTTCTCAAATCCTCTTTTATTTTTCAAATAAGTTCATCAGTACAACATAGCCATATGGACATTACAATGAGAACCTCAATCGCTATGAGTCACATTACATAACAAAACCCAGAGAGAGAGAAATAAATAGGAATGGGTTAAATTAACACAACAACAACATCTCGACATAGGTTCTTCTATCACCCTTTCTATTATCTTCCCTTTAGATTTTATAGATTTTTCCCACAATCCTGCTTGCCTGATTTTCCTGTTGTCACTTCGGATATCACACCCAATCTTCTTTGGAGGCTTCTGTAAACTTGACCTCGATTGCTCGTTTCACACACTTATCTTTCTTGGGTAGTCTTTGTGAACTCTTCCTTAATTGCTCTTTCCTTATTATTTTCCCCACATTTCTCTCGTCGTCTTCAACATCTAACTATTCTTGGCTTATTCCTTTCTTTCGCTTTGGCAGTATTTTGCACAAACGTGTTTCAATCAGACCTAGTCAAAATTTGATAAAATTTTGTTCCCCATAAACAAAGGGCCCATCAAGCCCTGACCATAATCTATTGATTCATCCTTGAGTCAATCTCTTATTGGAATTCCTGCTTCTTTTTGTTGTTGTGGCATCTCTCCCTATGCTGCTACTTCCTCTGCCATAGTCCCACCCTTAAATGAAGGACCCAAATCAAACATTGAATATATAACATCAACTTTAAACTGAGATTAGCTATGTATTTTTGGCTTCCAAGAATCCAATGAAACTGTAGCTCGATAAAGAAATTGCATAAATAGTTCAGAAGTTGATCTGAAAGGATTGTATTAGTTTGTTGTGCTAAGTATCCTTTCAGTGAGAGAACGTGTGCATACTTGTCTCCATTTGTTTGCTTAAGTATTGAAGATTTTAACCATGAAATATAAGTGATTTTAGTGAATTAGAAGCATGGAATAAGAGAAAATAACACTGAACAATAGTGTATATCAGAGAAATAAAACCACACATAACATTTACACAGTAGGCATGATGAAGCAGTTCACCCTTCCTGGGCTACATCTGCTAGTCCAGCTCCTAATGCCATGTTCATCTTTCATTATGCTCAAAATTTTGCAAATACATGTGTTTACAGGCCTCTACTAGCTGTTTTCTCTGTTCCAATGGCTCCAAAATGCTCCAATTAGTCTAGAATGACTTTCCATTCATCCAAATTAGGCAAAAATTGAGCCTCCTAGCCATTTTCCCAATAACCCCTAGAAAACATCCACTAACTGTGGAGAACTGCACCTAACTGCTGTTACATTTGGCCAAAAATCTGAAAATTTGGGGGTGCGCTATGTCTAACCGCCAGTCATAACATTAAAGTTAAGGTTAAGGGGAGGGCGTGGCCACATGCCAACCCCTGAAACCCCACGGTCATTAAAATTTGGAGTGGAACTGTAGGAGATAATTGTGGTAACAGTTGTGAACTGGATTTTAACGTGGAGTCTTCTTAACTGTCAGCACTAACCGTCGCACCTGACCGCAAAGAGTGGAATGTGACAAGGCATATGCGGTTGTGATTAATTTTTATGGTATCAGTGGGGTATCAACCGTCAGGCTTTACATTTGTTTTCGTGGTTTATATGTGAACACTCCACAGGGCTGCCAGTGGTCCCCAACCCCCACTTAACATTACATTAAACTTTAAGTATAGTCGGTGCACATAAAGGGTTAAGTAACATTGCATAGCCCGGTTGGTGTAGAGCTCTGCACGAATTCCAGATGTCACGGGGTCAAACCCTCCAGACCTCATAAAATTTTAACACACCTTCCAGGGGACACGTGGCAACCTCATGGCTAGCCACGTGTCACCCTCCAATTGGCCACCAAAAAACACAATGTACAACTCATCACCCAATATCATAACACCACTTGGCAGCCTATGATTGGCTCTAAGAAAAGGAATATTCTTAGGAATATTCCCTTTTTTTTTCTTTTTTTCTTTTTCTGATTGTGCACCCTCATGCTGACTGGGCATCCCAGTCAAACCTATCGTAAAATTTTGTTGTTTGTGAAATCAATCAAAACACGATATATCCCTCATACGACATCGGGTTTTCAAACCGTTCACGGTGCCGGAATCAAGAAGACGAGATCTACCTGGTATCTTAGGTTTGGCACACTTTCGAACACTTCGAATTTTGAGAAAATTTTATGAACTCCTGATCACACCTCCCATTGGGAAGCTTTTGGACCCCAAAATACTTTGATTACCTGTTCAGTAGATGAGGGTACAACTCCCTCACCTTTCCAACTTCCATCCACTTTGCCTTGCTTGGCTTACTGCCTTTGAGCCCAACTCGAAGGTAGTCAATACTTCCCCTCTTGGATGCTCTTGTCCTCATGTCATGAATTGTATCTTCCTTGAGCTCATCCATAAATTCTGGCGAGAAATATTCAATAGAAGGCAGATGAACATCACTTCCTTGATCGTCAATCAATGGTGGCTCATACAAACATAATTTTTCAACATTAACAACTGAATACATTTGCATATATGAAGGCAAGTCAAGTTGAAATGCATTGTTACCAACTTGCTTTATGATATTAAATGGACCATAGCGAATGGGTTTGAGCTTTTTACCTTCCCCTTGCATCCTTTCTTTGCTTATGTGCAACCATACCTCATCTCCTTCTTGAAACTTGTGATCAACTCTATGTTTGTCATGCCTCTCCCTGTATTTTCTTTGACTTTTCTCAAGCTTTTCTTGAAATTGTTGATGTATAATCTGAATTTGCTCAATGAACGTTCGAGCCTTGTCAATATCACTATGCTCATCAATTGAAACATCCTTCTCGAAGATGAATTCTAATGGCAATTTTGGAAAATATCCAAAGCATACTTCAAAAGGTGATGTATTGGTAGAAGAGTGATTTTCCCGGTTGTAAGCGTGATGAATGTAATTCAGTTGCTCATCCCACAACTTAGGATGTTTGCTGCAATATCCTCTCAATAGACGCACAACGGTTCTGTTCACCACCTCGGTTTGGCCATCAATTTGCAAATGAAAAAAAATACTCTTTTTCAACTTTGTGTCCATCATACTCCAAATATTGGACCAAAAATTCCCAATGAACTTGGAATCCCTGTCACTAACAATAGAAGTAGGCAATCCATAATGAACCCATACATGTTGAAAATAAAATTCCGCAGTTTGTTCAGCAGTAATGGTTTTCTTACATGGCATAAGTATACACATTTTACTAAATCTATCCACAACTACATAAAGATAATCATGTTTTTTTCTTGAAATAGGTAGACCTCCAAAAAATTCCATGGAGACATTCTCCCATGGCTTTGATGGTACCGATAGTGGCATATACAACCCAAGCTTCCTATTTCTAGGCTTTCTTGTTGCACACATAGAAAAATCTCTTATAAAACGCGACACACTATTAGTCATGCGAGGCCAATAGAAATACTTATGTAGATGCACCACTGTTTTTCTTACCCCAAAGTGTCAAGCAATAAGAGATGAATGAGCTTCTATCATGACACTTAGCCTCTCTCCTTGCGGTATAAAAAAATTTCCCAAATGAAACATAAAATTTGTATGCATGTGATAATCATTTTCCTCAACTTGATTCCCTTCACTCAAACTAGCATACACACCTTGAAAATGAACATCATGTGCATATTTTTCTATGTAACTCTCATGTAAAATAGAATCATTTTTGAGCAAAGTAGAAGCACTTATAATCGGTCCTGAAAGCATATCAAAAACGTTATTGAAAATACCTTTCTTGTACCTTATAACCAAGTGAAACTGTTGAAGAAATCCCATCCACCTGAAATGTCATGATTGCTGCAATTTTATTTACAACTGCAAGTACTGTAATGGTTGGTGATCGGTATGTATAATCATCTCTTTACCCATAAAGTAGTGTTTCCACTTCTTGACGCTTTGTACCAATGCATACAACTCTTTGTCATATGTAGGATAATTAGTTACAGCACCATTGAATGTTTCAGAATGAAAAGCGATAGGCTTACCATGCTACAAAAGAACTACGCCCATGGCACAATCACTAGCATCGGTTTGTATCTCGAATGGCTGTCTCAAATTTGGTAATGCAAGGACAGGAGCTGAACCGATATTGTATTTTAAAGCTTCGAAAGCTTTCTTTTTTTTTGCCTCCCCATTGGAATTCTTTCTTCACACTTGTCACTGCATGCATAGGAGCCGTGATGGTAGAAAAGTTAGCAATAAACTTTCTCCAATACTGAGCTACACCTAAGAAACTTCTTACCTCAGTTACTCTTTTGGGAGTGGAAAAATTCACAATGGCTTCCACTTTAGAAGGATCAATTCTCAACACACCTCCTCCTACAATGTGTCCCAAATAAACCAAAGAAGTCTTTCCAAACTCACATTTTGACATCTTAAGAAACAATTTCTCTTTTCTCAAAACATCAAGCACTCTATTCACATGCAAGACATGTTCTTCTCTTGTTTTGCTGAAAATCAATATGTCATGTAAATACACAATCACAAAGTCATCAAGAAATGGGCGCAAAACACTAACATAACACGCATGAAAGTTGCCGGTGCATTACACAAACCAAATGGCATAACCAACCACTCAAAGAGTCCTTGTTTGGTTTTGAATGCAGTCTTCCATACATCACTTTCTGCAATTCTTACTTGATGATATCCACTTCGTAAATATAACTTAGTGAAAATATTTTCTTCTTTCAACTGATCAAGAAAATCATCTATCCTTGGGAGTGGGTATCGATTCTTTACCGTTATCTTGTTCAAAGCTCTAAAGTCTACACACATGTGCCAAGTCCCATCTTTCTTCGGAATCAAGACTATGGGTGAACCGCATGGCGAAGTGCTTGGCCTTATGAGTCCTTTGTACAACATATCCTTGATTTTCCTCTTTATTTCAACATTCTCCATTATCGACATGTGATACATGTCGATGTTTGGAAGAGGAAAATATTGCTGCAACTGAATCTCATGTTGAATCTCCCTTTTTTGAGGCAATCCTGTTAGCTCCTGAAACATCTCATCATGTGCATAAACTACATCATATAAATATGATTTCAACTTAGGATCACAATCCTGAAATAATTCATGATTAACATCAGCTTTAGGCTTAATCATTATAGGAACAAAATTCTTACTTGAATTTACCAGCCTCTTTACCTGTCCAACATTTACCATATCAGTGTTTGTCTTCTTGCGATGTTCTATGACAATGTACTCCTTGCCATCTTTGAATAAATGTTATTTGTTCTCATGGCGATGGAAGATCACTTTCCTATCATACAAGTAAGGACTACCCAATACCTGTTATGTCAAGCATAACCACATCTAATTCAACTCTGTCAACAAAATGTGCAGTTATTGCAAACCGCAATATACACTTCTTTGAAACCTGTAAATTTGCATCCTTACAAATCCAACCAAGTGGATATGGTTTTGGATGTGGAATGGTCTCAATATTACGTTTCTTGACCAATTCTTCATAGATTAATTTTGCTTGTGATCCACTGTCAAACAATGTATCAATATTAGTATGTTTGGATATGACCCTCACATGAAATAGTTCAATTCTCTCTTCTTCATTTGGAGCATGTATGTGACATTTTGATGTACTAGTACTAGGTTTAGTTTCAATTTCTTTCCCCTTCATGTTCTTCAATCCGATGGCTGTAATTTTAGATTCATCACCTATTTCCTCTCCTAAATCATGTTGAGTTGTAGCTACATTTTTTTGTTTCCCTTTGTTGTTGAAATACTTGAGCCTCTTTTTAGGATGTAATTTCCAACATTTATTTTCATTATGGGCTTCTTTTGAACAATGTTTACAAAGCAATTGTTCTCCCTCTTTCTTAACAGATGCATTATTTTTGCATTTACCTTTTGAGGTCTTCTCTCTTTTTTTCCCCTTAAAAGGCTTGTTTCTACCCTCATCAGAAATGTTTTTCCCTCTAGCTTCTAGATGTGTGGCCTGAACACATACCTCATTTATACTTATGGGGTTAAACATGAGGATATTATGTTTTAGGTAGCTATGTAAGCCTCCTATCTACTTGAGAAAGGTATATTGGCTCTGCAAATCTACCCCTAGTAAGAGAGCTCTTCTCCTAAATTCTTGGGTGTATTCTTGCACATTATGTCCTTTCAATCGTCTAAAATTTTTCCAGTTCATTATGGCTTTCTGAATATGAGCTAGTGGATAAAACTATCATTTTATTACAGTAATGAAATCATTCCACGATAGAATAATCTTACCATGCTTCTTGATCTCCTCCTTTGTCTTGGCTTCCCACCAAGCAAGTGTTGCACCTTCCATTCTTAATGAAGCTAATTGGATTTTGGTATCATCATCATAAAGGTTCTGGATTCTCACATAGACCTCCAATTTTCTAATCCAATTATCAAGCTTTTCTGCATTAACTTCACCATTAAACATTGGAAATTCAAACTTAACATCAAGTTTTAGAAAAGGAATTTTACTAGTGTTCTTTGACTTGTGTGACTAATGTACTGAAAATGAAGTAGAGGATGATGATGATGAGGGTGAGGATGGTTACTTTCCACTGCCTCCATTTCCTCCATTTCCCTTCTTTGACTTATCTTAATCATTATGACCTCCTAATGATCCCTGTCCTTCCTTGTGAAGTTTTGATCCTTCTCCTTCTAGTTTCTCATTCCTTTCTTGATAAAGGATTCTAACCATCTCAGTCATGTCAAGGAATTCTTTCCTGAACACTCTTTCTTCCTCTTTGGGATCCACTTCTTCATGGATTTCTTCTTCCTCTGAAAGCATGCTTAATGCTGCTTATGCTTCCTTAGGAGGTGAACTAGGTGGTGGAGAATGTGGAAATCTTGCCCTCCTTTGCTGTGGCTCACTTTGAGACCCTCTTGCTTCCACCAATTTGCCTTCTCCTCTCTTGAGATTGAGCCTAGTAAGCATGTGAAAACATGCAAACAGTTAAAAAAATATTTGCACTAAACAACACCAGAGAATAAAATCTAGCTCTGATACCAACCTGATCTGAAAGGACTGTATTAGTTTGTTGTGCTAAGTGTCCTTTTAGTGAGAGAACATGTGCATACTTGTCTCCATTTGTTTGCTTAAGTATTGAGGATTTTAACCATGAAATATAAGTGATTTTGCTGAAATAGAAGCATGAAATAAGAGAAAATAACACTAAACAACAATGTATAATAGAGAAATAAAACCACCCATAAAATTTACACAGTAGGCATGATGAATCAGTTCACCCCTCTTGGGCTACATATGCTGGTCCAACTCCCAATGACATGTCCATCTTTCATTATGCTCAAAAGTTTGCAAATACATGTGTTTACAGGCCTTTAATGGTTGTTTTCTCTGCTCCAATGGCTCCAGAATGCTCCAATTAGTCTAGAATGACTTTCCATTCACCCAAATTGGGAAAAAATTGACCCTCCTAGCCATTTTCCCAATAATCCCTAGAAAACCTCCACTAACTGTGGAGAATTGCACCTAACTGCAGTTACATTTGGCCAAAAATCTGAAATTTTGGGGGCACGCTAAGTCTAACTGCCAGTCCTAACATTAAATTTAAGGTTAAGGGGAGGGGGTGGCCATATGCCAACCCCTGAAACCCCGCGGTCATTAAACTTTGGAGTGGAATTGTAGGAGATAACTGTGGCAACAATTGTGAACTGGAGTTTAACGCGAAGTATTCTTAACTGTCAGCACTAATCGTCGCATCTGACCGCAAAGAGTGGCATGTGACAAGGCATATGCGGTTGTGAATAATGTTTATGGTATCAGCTGGGTATCAACCATCGGGCTTTACATTTGATGTCGCGGTTTATATGTGAACACTCCACGGGGCCATCGGCGGGTTGGGGATGTTTATGGTATCAGCTGGGTATCAACCATCAGGCTTTACATTTGATGTTGTGGTTTATATGTGAACACTCCATGGGGCCATCGGCAGGTTGGGACCGCCAGCGGTCCCCAACCCCCGCTTAACATTACATTAAAATTTAAGTATAGCCGGTTCACATAAAAGGTTAAGTAACATTTCATAACCCACTTAGTGGAGATATCTGCATGCATACCGGAGGTCGCGGGATCAAACCCTGCAGACCTCATAAAATTTTAACACACGTTCCAGGGGACACGTGGGAGCCTCAAGGTTGGCCATGTGTCACCCTCCAATTAGCCACCAAAAAACACAACGTACAACTCATCACCCAATCTCATAGTGCCACTTGGAAGCCTATGACTGGCTCTGAGAAAAGGAATAATATTACGAATATTACTTTTTTGCTGACTGTGCACCCTCATGTTGACTGGGCATCACAGTCAAACCTGCCGTAAAATTTAGCTGTTTGGGAAATCGATCAGAACGAGATATCTCCCTCATACGACATCCGTTTTTTGAACCGTTCACGGTGCCAGAATCATGAAGAAGAAATCTACCCGGTCACTCAGGTTCATCACACTTTCGAGAAATTTGAATTTTGAGAAAAAATTATGAACTCCTGATCAACAGTAAGGTACTCAGACCTTGCGCAGAGTACGACATGCCGCTAATTCTCTGCAATGGTGTTGAGTTGTTAAAAATTCCTGAAATGATTATGGGCAGGTGGTTTGAGGTCAGAGAAAACAAATTTAGTGGTGTGGGATTATTATTCAAACTAGTTAATTTTTTTCTCCAACGAGTCAGTCCGAGTGAATATATCCTGATGTTAGTTGAGATCTTTCATGAGTATATATTAATTGAATAGTTGTTACGCTTGTTGATGCATCTCGTACATCGGTTGATTATTTTTGGCAAGGAACCTAGACCAATCGAGGACCTACCTAAAGACCACTTGAGCATCCACAATAGTATGATGAAGAGAATCCTTGAGAGGATTCTTTTCTGTTATCTTCTGCTCAATTTCTACATCCTATTGGGTCGTTGGGCCGAGGAGCACTTTTTTAGCAGTTGCGACAGTGCTTCATATACGTTTTTTAGTAGCAACAAATTCATTACATGTTGTGCTAATGTGGTCACAACATTCAGGAATGGTACAAGTATATAGGTCTTTTGGTGCGTTCAGGACCACGCCAATGACAATCAACCACTACTTTTGGAATTTTCTACTAATATCCTCTATTCGGCTCTGCAACTCTTCCTTTTCATGAAGGAGTTGATCTTACTCAGTTATAAGGGAAAGGATTTTTTTTTGTTGGATCTCATGGTGAGCAAACAAAATGTTCTTCAAGGTTTCTTCCTTACGAGAAGCAACTTGAATATAAATAAACAATTGTGATGATGACCAACTTTGGATATCGTTGGAATACATAGCACTAGGTAAAGGAAATATTGCTTGCAAAGGCTGGCCACTAGCTACAAACTTTTCATAATGACCTTGTGGGGAGGTCTCTCATTCCTGTCTCTGCTACTTTTGAAATTGAGGTCGGATTTCCTCAAGAGTTTGTGATGGTAACAAGGGAATGAGATTACAAGCATGTTCTACAATGCTCGGGACTTCTTAGCACCTATCAAATCTTAGATAAGTTGGAAAATCTAAGTGGTTGACAATTCTGAGCCTGAAACTCGATGAAATGTATGTGGTGTAGGTACTGAGGCAATATCTACAGGGGTGGCATGCACATCTAACACATCATGGGTTTTCTTAGTAATGTATTGAATGACAATTTTGACTTTCATTTTGGTCTCAATAGTAAGAGGGTTGTCAGAAGGTGGAAGGTTGAAGATGGTGGAAGAGGGTGATGCAGTGTGCAACGATGAGTTATGGGATAATGGAGAAGGATTACGTGTGGAATTTGGTGGTTCTTCGATGATATGGGTACCAACAAGAACATTTTCAAGATCTTCTCCTGTAAGGTTGAAAATATGGGACTGGGGAATTGGGAGGGGGGGGGGGGGGGGGCAGATTGGTTTGAGCCACCAGAGAAACCAAGATAGAAAAATAAAGGGCTTTTAGTATTGTGGGTTCGGTGACTGAAATGGGGCCCATAGTAGCAAACGATACAACTAGTGGTCTGAGAAAAGGAGAACTAAGTGAACTACCGACATGGGCATCACAGGTGGAGGGAATAAAACTTACCAATGGATTGAAAGTTCACAGAGTGTTTTGAGCCGAAAGAATAGTCTCCTTGAGCTGATTTCGGAAAGGGGTAAGGACCTCTTCAGCTACACACTTACTGGATAAGGAAGGAGTCTCAATTTGTAGAGCTCGTGGAAACATTCATTCAAAATTATAGATAGTTTTTTTCTCTTGGACCTCATTGCAAATACTGGGCCAAAATAGAACCTCGTTGAGAAATCCCTCCTCTAAGACATAGAAAGGCAGTGCCCGCATGTGGAAGGTATTTGGACTGAAAACCCTAGGTCAAACATAGGAGGAGCCATGGAAAATTCGAAACCATATAAAATATGATTACTCATCAAGAAGTGGTCGCAGTATCTGAGAGACACTTTCTGTGATGCTGACCATCATTACATACCAGCTAGAGAAATATTCTTCATTAATTTCCTTACTGTTAGGATCCCCTAACGCCCTCTATGGAAGGCACGCAAGGGCCAAGGGCTATTCATCTGAGACTAGAGCAAGTTGTCTCCCTTCAGAAGGATACCACTTCATCATGGAAATGGCTATCACCAAGTAGTCGTAAATGAAATATGTATCCCGCTTGTAGACGTCCTCACAGGCCTTAAATAGCTCGCTCAACAAACAACTACACCAATTGAACTGTATTCCATGGTCTTAAGCTTCAACAATCAAGATGGAATCTAAAGTTCATTCCCCCTTTCTATAGTGGCACATAATTTTCCCCACTATCACATGACATTAAAATTTTATTGAAGGCCTATTAATCATGTCAATAGTAACCCTTTTCCACCTCATTGAGTAGCACATTTAGTGTAAAAATTGTTCTCATTGGTCTTCTTACCCTGTTTGGATGTATTTTGAAAGAAAAACGAAACATTTTCACTTGTCACAGACATCCCTGTCAACCTCTGATATCATTTTCATATATTAGATACTCTCATTCAATTCATAAGGATCCTCCATGCAGCTGACTAATAAGAAACTTGGTACACTTCATGATCGCTCCTGGAGTACCAAAGACAGTCATAATTCTCAAATTCATCAATTTATACCTCTTTAATGCCAGAAAATTGACTTTAAGATGGGAGGAACTATTGATATCATTATTTTTTTATGGTTTAGTGAAAACCTCGCACTTGAGTGTAGGGAAGTGGATTGAATCATAAAAACTGCTATCAACTAGAGAGGCCTTCTCATACATTCCAAGAAGGTCCTCCATCTTTGTAACTTGAGGATCTGACGGACCTGTAGGAACAACAATATTAGATACATGAGTGATGAATGCAACTCAACCACTATAGACAATACGCGCATGAGGTTGAAATTTAGATGGAGACATGGAAGGATTTGACACTGGAGTTAGGGTGAACAATGAGACCAACCACATTTTACAATGGGGAGTTTCAACGTTTCCATGTAGATTATATAGAAATACTTGACACAACGTATGAAATTGAACCGTTTAACTAATAAATACGGTAAATTACCATAACTGATTCAAATTTGATTAATAACGATGACCATGATGTGGACCTTAGGTGTATGCTGTAAAACACTTGAAAGACAAATGATAATTATAACCAATCAATGGGGAATGATGACAAATCCAAGAAACGAACAATCAAAATCTATTAGGGACATTACATGAACAAAATATAATAATAATAATAATAATAATGTGTAAAGACTCTGCTAATTATTATGGATTTTGATAGATGAGACAACTAACATGTGCTTCTCCCCGACCATAATCAATTTCAGTGGGCCACAATTAACTACATTAATAAAATGGATGCAAGTACGCTTAACTCGCAACTACTTAACTAGAAAAACTCACATAACTGGCTCAACCCTAACCTAACTATGACCCCCTTTCAGAGATCAACAATTAACTGAGAAGTTTATTAGTCATATAAGGGCTTTAGGCATATGTCATTCACCCATCCTGGCAAAATAATCCCATTCATTTGTGCAAGCTTAACAAATCCTGAATCTCGTATTTTTGCAACAAGAAAAGGACCAATCCAATGCATCTATAACTTCCTGGGATTCTTCAAAAATTTGTTTTCATAGAGTAATACTATGTCACCAATAGAGAAGGACTTATTATTTATTTTTTGATCATGTCAAACCTTCTCCCGCTCCTTCTTGATGTTTTGGTGAAAATATGTTAGAAATATCGCTTTTTCTAATTCCCATAACTCATGTAGGAATGCTCTAATGGACTCGCACTCTATCATTTTAGTAACCTGTGAAATTAAGAGATTAGGGATAATGAAATCAACTTGTACCATAATTTATCTCCCGTAAACAATCTAGAATGAAGTGTATTTATGTAGCTACTTCACCATTGAACAGTAGGCCCATAATGTGGCTAGTACATGCTCGTCCCAATCGTCCTTGTTTGTAGAGCATATCTTGGTAACTCATTTCTCCAAAATCTTGTTGAAATATTTGATGATATCATTAGCCTGAAGATGATAAGGGTTTCTCTTATGGTGTTGAATCATAAAATTTAGCAACTTAGTGTCAACAATATCATTAATGAAGTGAAACCCTTGGTCACTAGTAAGGCTCCTAGGGAACCCAAATATCGTAATAATGTTATGAAAAATGAATTGTGTTGCAGTATCAGTATTACAATCCTTGATAGTCACAATTTCAACCTAGCAAGTTAAGTATAATGTTGAAATGACAATGTACCAAGCATGAGAGTGTCATGCGGGAGGATTGATGGGACCCACAAAATCAATAACCCACTTTTAAAAAGATTGAAGTGATCGAACTAGGTGTAGTGGAAGCTCATCCCACCGCTTCGGTAGCCCAACCCGCTAGAAAACATCACAATACTTAACATATTCCTTAGTGTCCTTGAATAGAGTGGGCCACCAGATCCCAACTTGCAATACTTTCCTTGGGATGGATTTTCCCCTTACATGCTCTCTCGTGACTCCAAAATGACACTCCCATAGAGCATCCTCTTTGTCATGATTTAGAATGCATCAATGCAATATGTGATCTAGTCCCATTTTATACAAATGGCCCGCAATTAGTTGATAATATGCATCCTGAACCACCATATGCTTCTTCTAAGTCATTGTGTTGTCATACGAGCACTTACCAATGGCAAGGAACATGGCGATGTATTCCAAATATTCAGGAACCACCTAAACCCGAAATAAGTTTGTATCAGGAATTTGGTCATGCATTGATCCTCCTACTTATGCAGGCTCCAATTGGGAAAGATGATCAGGTCCCACAATAGTCCATCCTAGTTTCACAATAACTTCAAAATTGAATTCCTATAACATAAACAAACATATGCATATCCTTCCTTCCATAACTCGTTTATTCACCAAATAATTCAGCGCAAAATGGTTAGTAAAGAATTTGAATGATCCCCCAAGCAGGTAGTGCTTGAATGTTTGAAGAGAATATGCCATCTCAAGAGCCTTTATATCTGTAGTAGTATAATTCTTTTCTGTTATAGAGAGCTTCCTACTGACAAAATAGATAGAATGATCTAGGTTTCCCTCCTGTGGTTGAGTGAGAATGACCCCAAAGGAAATCTCAAAAGTGTCTATATACACACGAAATCCTTCGTTCTAGTCTGGGTAGACTAGGATCAATGCACTAGCAAGTTTATCTTTTAAAGTGTTGACTGCAGTGTCACACTCAATGGTATATAAAAAAAAATCATACATTTTCAACAAACTCTCCAATGGTGCGGTAATCAGAGCATAATTATGAATGAACCTGTGGTAGTATCATGTATGCCCTAGAGTTTTTCTTAATTTCTTAACACTTGTTGGTGGCGGCATATTCAATATCATCGCAACCTTGGTAGGATCTACACATACTCCTTCCTTACAAAATATATGTCCAACCAATGTTCCAAAAGGGAGAAAAAAAATACACTTCTTTAAGTTCAAAGAGATCCGTAATTGCCTACAGTGATCAAACATCACTCAGAACAGACTGGAATGATTCTTCAGTAAACTACACACCATCCATATATACTTTAATAAACTTATGAATATAGTCTCAGAATGCAGCAATGACAATACATGAAAAGATGGAAGGGGAATTTTTCAGGCCAAATGACATGACATTATAAGCATTAGAACCTCGCTCGGTCATGAGTGTAGTTTTATTCTTATCTTCTTCTATAATCCAAACTTGGAGATAACTAGAAAAACCATTGGTAAAGGAGTAAGTTTCATTACTTGTAACATGGTCTAACACTTCGTCACTGAAAGGAGTAGGAAATGAATCATGTACACAAGAATTTTTAAGACTTATATAATCTACACAAACTCTAATATCGTGTGAAGCTTTCTTATCCTGGATTATGATTGGACTGATCCACTTGTATTCATCAACCAAAAAAATGAGACCAGATGCTAAAATCTTCTCGATTTCCTTCTTTACCTTCTCCTTTACTCTGGGATTCAATCTATAAGATTGATGTTTCACCGGTTTTGCATCCAACTTCAGAACAATTTTCATTTCTCCCAAATCTCCCTTAATCCCCTTGAGCTTCGCGACTGACACAGGAAAAATATCTTCATATTCCTTAAGTAGATAAAAAATCTCTTTGGTAGTCTGCTCATCCCAATAATTTCCAATGAAATCCAACTTAGGTTTATCCTCGGTGTCAATGTTGTGCTTTTGCAACTTCAATGGCTCTAGATGCAAAGCTTCTGTGACAAGCCCATGTTTTATATCTCTCTCCACTTCTGACTCCTTAACGTCCAAGTTCCTCAATTCCTTCAAGTCATCATCATCGAGGTCTCTATTTACCTCCCCACAAGTGATAGCCTCATGGAATACTGATTCATACATATGATCGAAAATATATCGTACAATATAATCCTTAAAGGGTCTCTCCGTTGGGAACATAAACCTCTTAATTTCTTTTATAGATCCAACAATATTTTCATCTTCATCTAAAAAAGAGAAATCCTTGGAAAATTGGGCTACCATTGATTCCCATGCAAAAATTTGTCTCTTGAATTAGGCATCCACAACTAAATTGGGGAAAATGTCAATTTTGGTTTTCATAGGGCTTCCTAGGTCTTCCTTGGTATGATGTTAACATCAGAGCTGAAATCTAACATAGAATCCTTGATTTGGAACCCTGCAATATGAGCATCGACCAAGAATTCCCTTCTGGTCCTTCTCTTATTTTTCTTAACTCACCTAGAGTTCCTTTCCATTAAATTTACTAAGACAACCTCTAAAATCTTTCCATCCTTAGCAACAGCCTTGAGTATCTTTCACAACTGGCCCGACATCTGCTCGTCAGCCATAATTTGTAAAAATAACTTAAACCATTCTAGCATAGGATGGGGCATGTCTTGTGAGGGCTTCATGCTCCCTATCTTTGATTGCTCTGGCTGTTCCAATTGAGCTTCAATGGTCGGTGCCAACTGCCTAAAAAAATTTTCCACCTCCCTATAATATTATTTTTGTTGATTAGAGTTGTAGGGTCTCCTGGGTGATGCAGGTCTAATTACTGTTGGTTGCTCAGGGACACCCAAGTCTTCTCCAGTTCTCTTCCCTCCTCGAGTGATGATATTGATACTAGAAATAGGAACTAGCTCAAGTTCTCGAGGCTCTGCATTTATCAAGTTTTCTCCACTCTATTGATTCTGCTCTTCCCACCTAGCGATAAATTTGGGACAATCCTCTGTTTCATGTGTGTTTACTCTTCATTGTGAAAACCGAGTTCTTCTAGGTAACAGAAAGTCATGGGTGACGTGTTTTTCTTGTTCACAATTATAGCAACACAATGGACATCTTCCTCCAGTCCTACCCCCATTTTTCCTCCACCTCCTCGCCCTCAAGGAGCTTCATTTATTATAAAGGAAGAATGATCTAGCTGGCCAGAAAAATCATCTAGAGCTCTACACTTATCTATGTGATGAGTTGGTGACCTACAAAATTCACAGAAGACATTGTTTGGGACATTTGAGTATTTCTATTAGATAGGGTAGATATGGGGAATGTGTCCATACATATGGCATATTTCACAGTACTCTTCCGAAGATGCACTTTGTGAGCTACGGAAAGCATGAAATTGAGTACAACCTTGGTATAATCCATTCATGCCAAATTTTACAACTCTAACAGTAGGCAAGGGTCAAGAGGTACTTGCAGGCATGGAAGATGTCCCTAGCCCCTTCAGTGTTGGGCACTCTGTAGCGTGATGTCCTTCAACATGGAAATTGGTACACCACACTTGAGGTTATGCAGGTCGTGCAGAGTGCATGTCTTTTAAATTCTTAGTTATATCAACAATATGATGTTGTAAACCAATAAGGGAAGGATGATTGGAAACAAACCCCTCGGTGCTCATAGGGATACCCTTCCATAGCTTCAATATTGGTTTCTGTCTCAAGCACATCTTGTAGAGTTTTGATCTTCTACTGAGTCAATGGTGTCTGATTTAATGGAAAAAAAACCTTGATGAACCAATCCTACTGATGGTTGGGATCGATAGGGTAACTTAGATTTCCAATGGTGTCCTTAAACCATTTCATCATCTCCCATGTATTTTCCTCTTCTCATTACTTTATATCTCACACCTCGGACAACTCTTGCTGACTTGTTTGTGGAATTTTGAATTATTGAAAAAAATCCTATTGAATCTCATCTATTATGGGATTTTGGTGTAGAGGAGACCACTTAATGAACCACCTAAGAGCCCTCAACCTCAGTGTGTTTCCAAACTCAATTAGTTTAGTAGCATCTGGAGTTTAGCAATCACTTCCTTTTCACAAATACCAATGTTATTCAGCATATTCATTCCCTCATCCCGATAACTCAGGATACCGAGTGAATGAACCTGCCATGTTACTAGCCATTATTTACTGACGGGGTGAAGCAATTATGAACCCTTGAGAACCGGGTTGCAAAGATCTTGAAGAGCCTGAGTGAAAACTACTAACACTACCACCATAAGTGCTAGTTGTGTAGGTATTGTAAACTTTCTGAACCTTTATGACTTTAACTAATTTTAAAATAAAATGAATAGGATCTTGATAAGGTACTAAGGGAAGGTCAGGGGAGGTGCTACCTTGTCGCTGGGCAATGAACAATTACTCTCAGGGGGACACATCATCTTCCAAAACTATTTACCTCATCACAAAATGCATGTCTTCTTCATGTGAGGTGTTTTGTCTCATTTTCCAAGCTGCAGGCCCTAATCCATCTGGAATATCCAATATTTCCGGTACATAGCGATCCTTGCTGATTCCCTCCATCTATTCCACAACACTAGCTTTGACCCCTCCTAGTTGGATATAACTCGCCTTGTCTCTACACTCAACTTGTCACAACTCTAGCTGATTCAATCTTCTCTCTCGTGACCTTGGACTACTCAACACCTCTCTTATTTGGTGTATTTCCTTCTGTCACCTCTTGATATCATGTAGAGTTTTCTCCCACCATTCATCAACTATATGCGCCCTCTTTTATACCCTTAGAACTTGAGCCCTCCACAAGTTATCTGCATCCATCACGACAACATCTTGATCTCCTGCAAATAGGTAGAATTTCTCCCCTATAACCTACCCATAGTACTTAGAGTTTAAGAAACCATTGCCTAATTTTAGAATGATAGTAGGTTCTCTTCTACCATTAAAAATTTAACCCAAAGGGGTATATCCTTTAGAAACCTTCCCCAAAACCCATATCTGAACATCACCTCAACTTTGGAGAAAGATAGATGGTCTCATACAACAAACTTAGTAATATATTTGTCTAGCATTTCTTATACCCAGCAATTGACGACTCTTGTTAGTTCGGTATGTAACCTGTGTAGCTTAGCTAATTTATAAACAGACCATGTATGAGAAGATATATGTTAATTTCCAACTCCTCCTTTTATCTATAGTCTCCACAACCAATTATTAATATCTTCAAGGAAATATTTTGTAGTGGTCACTAGCAGGTTTAGCACACAAAACTTCTTCCTTCACTTGCTTCACACTCTTCTGGCGTAATTGCATTTTCTAGGAAACAAGGTGATCCACTTGCTCATGCCACTAATCCTAAACATCTCCTTTAAGGATCCTCGATACCATGATATAGATCCCTTCAAGAAACTTCGGGTCCTGGAAATGGAACCATTTTTTGGCTCGAAATTTTATCGAAGACCAACCCTGGGTTCAGACATAGGGTGCCAAAAAAGCAGGTCCGATGTAGTCTAGCACCATGCCATAATTTTCACCTCACTTAATAATAAAGTAAGGTGTCTCACCCGAGGCATGCTGAGACTTGGAAACATAAGGGATGATAGAGAGACATTAAGAAATAGGCCAACAGATGGGTCGTTCATTCATAACTAAAGTCCCCATTAATAGACATGAATCCCGCGTAAGGAAACAGAAAGAGTTGAGAACATTTAGAGGCATTATAAAAGAAAATTTTAAAAGGGCCCAACATTTCATCACATTCCGTGAGCAAAAAACATTCCCTCAACTCCTCTTTTATTTGTTAGATAAATTCATCAGTACAACACAGCCACATGGCCATTACAACGAGAACCTCAATCATTATGAGCCACATTACATAATAAAATCTAGAGAGAGAAATAAATAGGAACGGGTTCAATTCACACAACGGAAAGATCTCAAAATAGGTTCTTTTATTGCCCTTTCTTCTATCTTCCCTTTAGATTTTATATATTTTCCCCACAATCCTGCTTGCCTAATTTTCCCATTGTTACTTTGGATATCATGCCCACTCTTATTTGAAAAATTTTATAAACTCGACCTGGACAATTCGTTTTGTGCACTTATCTTTCTTTGACAGTATTTTCAAACTCTGCCTTAACTGCTCTTTCCTTCTTCTTTTCCACGCCTTGCTCTTGTCATTTTCAAAATTTGACTACTCTTGCCTTATTCCTTTCTTTTCCTTTGGTGATCTTCTACGCTACCACTTTCCAGTCAAACCCGGTTAAAATTTACCAAAATTTTGTTCCTCAAAAAAAAGGACCCAACAATATGAATGTGTTTCACTATTTTTCTAGTAGCCATATTTATTTTTGTACTTTCTATCATTATGATAAAGCATTTTTTATATACAATGAAGAATTATTAGACTATTGGGAATATTAATCTTCATTAATTCACTAATTTAGAAAGTATGTTTATTTAAAATTCATCATGAAATATGATCTCCTATCCCTCTATCCTATATAATAGAAGTGAATGGGGCTCAATTGTAATGTTCTTATGTTATACTTTAGAGTTTTATGGATCCCATATGAACTCCATACTTGAGTGACCTCTATTTGTTGTATTGGGAGAGTTATGAAGAATATAAGGCCTATTTATGTGGATGTTTCCCACCTTAGGGTTTTACCACATAAATTTCTTGCCTCTTCTCTCTTTTTTATTAGATTTAATTTATTGTTTTAATGCTTTTCATGGGATTTTATTGATTATATGTTTCTATGTATTATTTTAATCCTTTATAATGAAGAAATTTCTAGGTTAATTTGCAATTATTTAGTTCCTTCAAGTTCTTGTACCACTTATTTAGTGCCTATACCTTACATGGATTTCTCTTCTTGAATGAGATTTTCCTCCTTCCTCATATCTTAAACCTAATTCATTCTTAAATTACTTTTGTGGATGATTAAGTGTTGTATTAATTGAGTGTTTAGTTGATTTTTATCCTCTTAAGATTTCACCATCCTTCCATTATGAAGTATATTATTTTCACTTCCATATTCAAGTTCCTTATGGTTTGTACTAACTCGAATGACTTCATTCCCTTTATATTCTCATTACAAATTGTCATTTCTATATTGATATTTATGCCTCTAACATTTTCTTTATGGATGTGGGATCTTTATTCATATTTCATGTCTCCAATTCAATAATATTCTTGAATTTTGTTCTTTACTTTTCCTCAATGTAGATTTGACTTTGTTAAGGTGTGCATACTAATAAAATATTATATGCATCTCAATTGTAGGTCTATAGAATTTTATTTCAAATTTTTGTAATTATGGACATCATTATTTTATCAACATCGAGGTTACTGCTCTTTCTTCTCTAATATCTAAGCCATAAAAATTATCATCCTATAAATTTTCCTTCTAATGACTACACCCATGCACACATTGGGCTTCTAAACTAGGAGTTATTGCTATGTACAATCCTTTCCCCTCTTGAACATTTTGTGAAAGACTAGCATACAAATTGCACTTTTCCAAAATTTTCACAAATATAACTCTTGAATTTAGGAATTTAGGAATTTATGCCCCCATAGTTTACCCAATTACATTAATGATTTTCTAATTTGGTAATTGCAATACTCAACTCAATATTGGAAAACAATATTTTTCTCAATTTTTATCATGGATTTCATCAAATACATATCATGCAATCTATAATTTCTTCATATATAATTGAGTTTTGGCCTATACAACCCTACAATTGTAACTAATATCTCTAATACCATTCTATTATGTACACAATACCCTTTTTTCACTTTCAGGATACATACTACTTTTTAAGAACCTAAATTCCCACTGCTTTATGAAGGAATAGAACTCATTCTTATATTATTAATTTTGTACCATAAGCATGCATGATAGTACATATTTTTGCAACATAAACAAAACCATTCAATTATTCATGAAACCATAAATCATAAATGAAAGCTAACACAAGTGGATAAAAAGTTGGAAATTAACTCAACCATCATGACATTAAACATCATAATTCAATATTAATTCAACAAAATTGATATATACAATTATGAACATTTTTCTCTATAGAATTGTCTTATAACTGGTTTTAAATGAGGGACGTTCCATCCAACAATAGGATCTATACTACACTAGTTATCTCTGCAATAGAGACCACTCTTGAGTTGAGGATATGAATCCACTGGGTCATCTAGGTGGATACAGGTGGCCACCTACCTATTCCATTGGCACAAAGCACAATTCTCCATCTAGGTAGGATTTCGTGTCTTGAACATTTGGGGGCGTTTTAAGGCCATGCAATTTTTTTTTGACATGGCATGTGTCCAAATAGCCATAGTATGCCCAATTAAAATTCATATTTCTTAGCTCAACCTTTCCAAAAATATATTGAGTGTGTCAAACATAGATCGTATGAAAATGTTATAACCATGGGAAGTTTATATACCAGCTAACCCCATCAAGGCCACAAACATTTTGGTGTTTCATCTCCCAGGGTTATGTTTTTGGGTGTTTAGAGTTTCCTTATTGCTACATTATGCTAAAAAGGTCTTTTTGGCCTCATTGTAATTGGCTCTAGTGAATGTGCATAGCCATCACATCTCTTTTTATAGATAAGATACTACCATTCGAGCGGGTTTGTTTCATTCCACATTATTTACAGTTTCATCACATTCCATTTTTTAATTGAAGACAAATTTTACATTATCCTTGTGTTTTTGTTATAAATATGTATTTCATTTCGTTCCCTTCATAAATCCAAATCATAATTTAGGGAACATTTTTCTTATGGTTGACTATAATTTATCTTCTCGCAACCCAATTCCTAGGCTCGTGATCATTAATTACACCCACAACAATTCCCAATCCACAATTCTCCTCCACATAAACTTGCACAACCCAAGGAATGTGGTTCTGTTATTTTCTAAGAAATCCCTATAGTTATCCCAATTCCCTCTAGGGATTTAGCACAAGCTATCCAAGAAATATCATTGTTGGGATTCTAGGGAATCAATTATAGAAAATGTTCTCAATGACAACCATTATCATCATGTATAACCAAAATTCTCACCTAATTTCTAGTTGTATATTTCCATAATTTGTTAGTATATGCTTTCATGGATGGCAAAGGCAACGAAGATGAAGGAAAAATTAGAGATGGTTTCAAGAAGAATGAAGATCAGCTCAAATTATGGTAAATGCAAAGATAGTGAAGGTGCATAATTTTTGGAGCCATTTCTTGTATAGCAGATCACATAAAATGCAGTTGGCACCTACTTAGATGGACAAGGATCGAAAATGGATTTATAACAATGTATTGAAGTCCAAAAACTCCTCCTCGATCATAATTTATTGTCAGTCAAACATATGAAGCCCCAAAATTCAAAGGCTGCAAAGATAAATTGGTGTAGGGTCAATTTTTTTGAAAGTATAGCAAAGCCTTTGGTGGAGAAACTAAAGGAGAGTTAGAAGGATGTGACTAGATAGAAAAACATCAGAGAAAACACTCATTGGACGGAAGAGAACCCACTTCCATGCAATCCCGATGGAGGTTCTCTAGATGGTGCAATAATGCATGCAAGTTTGGAGACCTAGGATGACATAACACTGGAAAAACGTTGAAAAATTGTTAGCAAGAAAAAAAAAAGGATTAGAAAAATTTTGAAGCTCGGTGGTCTCAAGAGCCATATCATCTCGAAGACATTCCCTGAAGGTATAAAATTTGTGCATAATGAAACACCCTTGGGATAACTCAGACCCATGAATATGTGGAGAAGTTATCACAGAAGTGGAAAGGATAGATAATGGTGCATGTTGCAGTGGGAGGTCCCCATAGGATAACTCAATCTAGAAGATTTTCCCCAGAAGCATTGAAAGCAAATGAAAAGGTGAATCCCTAAGATGAATCAACGTTGGGTAACATGGAAAATGGTGGAACAAGAATTATTGGCGGAAGCATTGCATTATGGAGGCCCCACAGTATGGAAAATCCTAGAGGTTCATCCCTAAAAGAACCAGGAGCAGGAAAAGTTTGGAAAATTCAAGATGAAACATAGTTAGGTAATGTGGAAAAATATGGTAAAGCGATGAAGATTTATGAAATGGCCTTGAACTTGTTGGTTTTATGTAATAATTTTTAACGAAGAAATTTGTTGAAAAAAAGGCCTAGGAGCCCCTATGCCTTCGTACTCAAGAAAACGTGGATGAAACTTGGATTAATAATATTGCCTCATACGTACATCACGACAACCACTGTGGAAATTGATGTCAGCATGACATAAACATAAGTAACGTGGTAGTATGGAACATAGGACACATGGAATCCATTTTCAGCATTATCAGGTGGCCAAGTGGGCTAAATCTGAGTGACACATGACACCACTTAGGAGGCACTGCATGGTGATGATGACATAATCATGAAGATATCTAGAAATGTCACCTTGGAAGGGTTAAAAGGTGCATATTCTAAGGCATCTGGGATGATTCAACACCGGGAAACGGTGGCAAATAGTGCGGAATGACAACTCACCCCGACAAGCATATGGTTGATGCATGTGTCAGTGGTTCCTACAGAGACATGTCATCCTGAATGAATTTACCTGAAATGAAATAAAACATCACATGGAAGGTTTCTTTGAGCTATCTAGACACCAGGACAGGTGGAATACACATTGGCAATGAATTGGCATCTCGGAACAAATATTGTTGGACCACATCTCAGACAAGTGACAGTGCATGGTGATAAGTGATGTCAGCTTGGAGGGAGCCCAATGTTCAAAAGAAACTCTCCTTGAAAGAAACTAAAGGGTGCACTGGTGGAAAACTCTGAGAATACAAAATCCGAGAGATGTGAATATTTACGGTATGAGACAAAAACATTTCTGTTATGAGAATGACGTGGAAAACAGGTAATCCTGATAGGAATATGATTGGTGTAGGTATCAATGGGACAATCCCATGGGACGCATAGCCTAGGAAGAAATTAAAGCATAAAAGAAATAAGACCCCGAAGGAAACTCTTGGAAGAAATGTTCTTGGCAATATTCCAAGGGTGCTCCACCAATTTTTTGCTGAGAGAGTTTTTCCCAAGGAATAATGGGTGGGAGCTATAGTTTGAAACCAAGACTTGGTTATGTGGGGATGATTAGAAGGAGGCCACAAAGATATTTGAAAATATTTATTAAGCCCCTCAGGTTTTTTATGAAATAGGATAGTAGTAAGTTATATGTGGTAGTTATAAAGTGATTTTGGCCTATATCTGAAGGCTTATGTATGATTGGCTTGACAACATAAATTTTTGCGCTATATGCCATATTTGGGTGATTAATCCACCAAACTAGCAACGTGAAAAATAATATAAAAGAGGAATGAATGATTTGGAAATGGTTTGGAGGAGGATATGATATTTAGAGGTATATTTGACACATTGGATAAATTTAGAGTTAGTTTGATTTAGAAAAGGTTTACTAAATCCCGGCAAACATTCTAGAATAGAAAAATTGAGGAGTTAAACTCAGATTTTCTTGTAGAGACAGGTAAGAAGAGTTTGAAGACTTGAATATCACATTTGAAAGACATGCTTGAAGTAGGAAAAAAGTAAAAGTAACAATTTATGCATGATATTGAGTTGAACTAAACTACAAGTTAAATTACTAAAATTGCTAGCTGAAATTTATTTATAAGCATGATCGAATTTGTGTGTTGAACATGTTAGAGTTTTATGGATTTATGTTGTTGTTGAGGATGGTGGATTTATCAGTGATTAGATATTGTTGAAGGTGATTGTCGTCAGTGTTTGAAGTGACAAATTTATTCATTTATGTAAGGAAGTGGCATTCATTATTTGAGGATTAAAATTGTATGAAAGATGAATAATTGAGGTAAAGCAAGTTTTAGATTGCATATCATGGGTTGTGGCTCCTTCTGTAGTGGCTAGTAAAATGTTAAGGGCTGGAGCTCCTTTTATTGGTTGTTAATAAAATAGGTGTTGTATTTCATTTTAGTTGTAGTTGATAAATCAGGGAGTAGTAGCTTCCTTCTGGTTGTAGCTAGAGAACATTGTAATAGAAAGTATAAGCTTTCATTTGTGAAGTAAATTGAAGAAAAGTTTGAATAGTCCATGTGTGAAATTTTTTCTTCTTTTACTCATTCTTTTGATGTTGATATGAATTATTATTGTATTCGTTGGTTTCCTAGTATCTTTTACATGTGAAAGAAAGTTTTTAAATTCCTCCAATATTGATTCACCCCCCCACCCCCCTCTTAGTATTTTCATGGTTTCTAACAATTGGTATCATATAAAACCAGGCTACTTTAGATCATTTTAATAGCTAGAAAAAAATCAAGGACCATGTAAAACTAGGATGGAGGATACACTAATAGGGCACCTATGTTCAATGGAACAAACTATGACCTATGTTCAATGGAACAAACTATGTGTTTTGGAAAGTAAGGATGAAGACCTATAATCATCACTTGGAGATGATGTATGGGATGCAATGGAAGAATAATATCAAAATACTTCAACCTTGATTACAAGAGATCATAGGATGTAGTTTACATGTAATTCTAAAGTTATGAATTCCCTTCTTGCTGGCCTACCTAAATCTGAAATAGTAAAGGTCATGAATTTATATACTGCAAAAGCTATTTGGGACACGCCGAGCAGTTGTTACGAAGGTGATAGCGAGGTAAAGAAATCCAAACTTCAACATTTTAGAATGTAATTTGAGTCTTTGAAGATGCGTGATGATGAATATATTGAAAAATAGTTTTTAAGAGTTGATGAATTTGTGAACACTATAAGAGGTCTTGATGAGAAATTAGAAGAGCCTGTAGTAGTTCAAAAGTTGTTGAGATCTCTACTTGAGAGATTTAATCCTAAGGTTTTAGCCATTTAGGAGATGAAAAAGTTGAAGAATCTCACTTTGGAATAACTACCTGGTACTCTCACAACCTATGACATGATAATTTCTCATGGAAATCCTAAAACAAAGGATTCAACTTTCATAGAAGATAATAAGCCCAAGGAAGAGCGTGATGATTCATGTTGTGAATTAGATGTAGAGGAAACCAAGTTTGTGTGAAAGCTCAAGAGAGGCTTAGTAAATTACAAAGGTAAGTTACCTTTAAGTGCTTCAACTATGGTAAAGTTGGTCACTATGTTTCCAAGTTTTTTGAAAAGAAGAAGAAGGAATATGATCCTAGAGAGAAGTTTAGGAAAATTCAAAAGGAAAGAAGAAGGCTAAGAAAACGATCTTCTTCACCCAAGAGGCCATATCCTCTGAAATTGAATGAAACCAATATTCATATGAGGATAGAGATGATGAAGGTCCAAATAAATTTATGCTCATGGCAATAGAAAATATGGAAGTAGAAGCTATTAATTCTAATGGTAAAAAATGGGCCTCAAAACAAAAATGTACAACAAAAATCAACTTTATAAGAACCAACAGGATTCAATATGATGATGTCAACCATGGGGTATGATTCACAATTTTTGGATTCAAAGGGTAAAAATATATTAAACTACTTTTGCCACTTTTATTTTCAACTTGTCTCCTACGATTTACATGAATTTCGAGCGGGAGCACTCATTGGATGCATAATTTAACTTTTCATCCAAGGAGTACGAATGTTACATAATTTCTATGGACCCTACTACACAAAAAATGTGAAATACATGAAAAACCATGATTGAAAATTAAATTTTGCATCCAACTAGGGAGATAAGTTGAAAATATGGGTTGAAAAAGTGGTTTTTTGTTTTTTCCCTCCAAAGCATGATGAGGTAATCTTATTATTTCAACTATTATTTTATAATATTCCTTAGGAGGCCCATTTTAGACCTTAAATTTCTCTAATGAGGCTAAATTTGATTTAGAAGCAGATTTGGTTAATTCTCTTAAGGAGACTAAAAGGCCGAGGAAGAAAAATAAAACCCAAAATGAGTTTTTGATCAAGGAAAAAATTTAAGCCATTAAACCTCTACTCTTGAAAATTTAAGAAAGCAAGAAGATTCAAGAAACTCATAATTAGTAGTGTAGAGAGAAAATTCAAGCATGTGAGAGGCCAGAAGGAGAATTATTTAAGGAAAGAGCTAAAGAAGGAAAAAACCCAACTAAGTTTTAATGAAAAATTTGGAAAAGAGACCAAAAGTTTGAATGATATCCTTGATGCTTAGGGGATCTTGTGTAACAAAATTTCTCTTGGATTTGAGGTTGAGTCTAGCTGAACAGTTGATTCAAAAGGAAAGAGAATGATTAATTTCGTGCAGGAAGCCAAAATGTGGATGACATCTCAACCACAAAGGGGTATCTAATGCAACAAATAAGATATAAAGGTGATGCAAAATCAAAGGTGCAACCAAAGAGTAATAAACAATAACAAAGAAAAAGGAGAAATTTAAATAAGCAAAAGTAGCACAATGTTGGAGAGGAAATTCGAAATACATAGAGGGAAGCCACACCAATGATCATAAATCAATTTTATCCTAGGTATGAAGATATTTTTCTAGGATATTGTTTTACATGCACAAATTATGGGCACAAGGAAATTATTTTTAGGGTGAATTTATCATACAGGAAGTTTAGGCCATGAAGAATAAATTATCATCCAAATATTCAATCAATCAGACAAAGGATGAGTAGACCCAATTACATAAATCCATTGATTCATGTGAATGATTTGATTCAATGCTATAACTGTCAGAATTTTTGGCCATAAAGAAGCTAATTATAGACTTCATAATAAAAGACCTAATCCAATTTTTGAGAAAACAAGATAGGAGCCCAAAGTCTGGAAAGAAAAAGAAAACACAAAGCAATGTAATATTGTCTTATATGCTCAGAATGAAGGCAGTCATTGGTATGTTGACAATGGTTATTCCATGCATATTTTAGGATACAAAAGTAACTTTTTATCATGGAAACTAGTTGAGAAAGGTAGTGATACCTTTCGAAATAATGCACTTGGTAAGATTGTTGGTAAAGGAGTTTTTATTTTATCAAACGACGGAGGTAAAGCCAAGAATGTGTTGTATGTTAACGGGTTGAAGAATAATTTACTTAATGTGTCTCAAATGTGTGACCAAGGTTATGATGTGCTTTTCAAAGATAAAAAAGTATCAAATACAGTCCGGAGGAACTGGAGAAATAGTAGTTGAAGCTATGAGAAAAAAAATTATGTCCTAAAAGAGAATACAAAGAGACGTTGTTTGTCAAATATTGATGAGAGTTGGTTGCGGCATAGAAGACATGGACATCTGAATTTTGATCAGATATTTATATTGGGTAAGAAGAATGTTGTTAGAGAGTTTCCAATTCTTTCAAGCCTGAGAATTCTATTTACAAATCTTGTTAGTTTTGATTTTTTTTTTAATCCCATTCAAGTTCAAGGAGAATTCATCAACCAATTCATTGTATTTAGTACACATGGACTTATGTGGCCCTTCTAGAATGCAGACACCCATAGGTAAATTTTATTTCATTATTATTATTGATTATTTCAGTGAAATGATGTTGGTTTCATTTTTAAGGGAAAAATCATAGGACTTTGAGAAGTTTAAGAATTAATTAATTCCATGGCTAAAAATGAGATTGAATGTAAAATAAAGAGCATAAGGTTTGATAATGGAGGTGAGTTTAATTCCAAATAATTTGATGATTTTTGCAACCAACATGGCATCAAAATTAAATTTACCATTGCATAGAATCCACAACAGAATAGTGTATTAGAAATGTAGCAGAGGGAGCCAATAAATCAGTTCAACAGTTATCTAGAGCCATGATGGGAGAAATAAATACTTCACAGATATTTTGGGCTAAATCCATTCACACAGTAGTGGTGATTATAAGCAAATCTCATTTCAGATCAAATAGCGATCAGACTCCATATGATATTTGGTATGGTAGATCTGTAACAGTCAAGCATTTCGAAGTATTTAGAGGCAAGTGTTATATGAAAAGGAATGATGGAAATCTTGGTAAGTTTGATGCAAGGGTTGATGAAGGTATTTTTCTTGGATACTCTTAGAATAGCAAGGGCTATAGATGCTACAACAAGAATACAAAAAGGATAGTTAATTTTATTGATGTTAAAGTGGATGAGCACATTGAATCTAATGTCTATCAACCAGTAAATACAATATCCACTGATATAATAAACAATGACGATAAGGTTGATGATCCAATTTCAGATGAAGACAATGAAGAGCCTCTTAGTTCTCAATCCAAGGATCTTGCAAGGTATATGAAAACACACCACCCAATTGGTCAAATTGTTGGTTATTTAAACATAGGTGTACAAACATGAAGAATATTACTAAATCCCCCTACTCAAGTGCATTTAGCCTTTTTATTGATTATGGAACCAAATGATGTTTCATAGGACAACCAAAATGACAATTGGTTAAAATCTATGCATGAAGAGCTTAACCAAATGAATAAAAATCATACTTGGGAACTTGTTCCTAGACCGACAAACAAGAATGCTATTGGAACGAAGTGGGCCTTTAGGAACAAATTGAATAAGAATGTGAAGTGGTAAGAAACAAGCCAATATTAGTCTGCAAAGGCTATAAATAGATTCAAGGGTTAGAATTTGATGAAACCTTTGCTCTTGTTGCTTGATTATAGGTGATTAGAATGTTTTAGGAATTTTCTAGTTTCAAGAAATTCAAGATATATCATATGGATGCCAAAGCTACCTTTCTGAATGGATAATTGCATAAATAAGTTTACATTGATAAACTAGATGGTTTTCAGCTATCATATCATCTTGATTATGTTTTCAAGCTGAAAATGGCCTTGTATGGTCTCAAGTAAGCCCCACTGGCTAGGTATTCCAAGTTGGACATTTACTTGCTCAAGTGTGGTTTTAAAATAGGTGCAACTGATAGTAATTTGTATGTTACATCTAATGATGAAAAATGGTTAGTGGTGGTTCTTTATGTTGATGATATTATATTTTCCAATGACTCAGATCAACTAACATGCTATTTTTCAATTGATATGAAGGATTAATTTGAGATGGTTATTCTTGGAGAAGTTTCTTATTTACTTGGTTTGCAGATTGCACAGTCTACAAAAGGAATTTTTATCTCCAAAAGCAAGCATCTCATGGAAGTTTTGAATAAATTTGACATGGAGGAATGTTTTGTGATAAGCACACCAATGGTTATAGATTTCAAGCTCTACGAGATAGATGAATCACGAGAGGTGAATCAGAATTTGTACATATCTATTAATGGAAACCTCTTATATTTGATAGCCTCAAGACCAAAAATCATGTAGGCAGTTGGTATTGTCAGAATATTTCATTCATCTCCTAGTAGCTAAGAGGATTCTCATATATTTGAGAGCCACAATGGACTTTGGACTTTGGTTCCTGAGAGGTAAAGATGTTTCACTAGTTTTTCACTGATGTTGATTGGGTAGGTTATGTAGATGATTGAAAAATCCCTAGTGATGGTGATTTATTTCTTGGAGAATGTCTTGTTTCATGGTTTAGCAAGAATAAATCTTCAATCTCTCTCTCTCTCTACTACTGAAGCAGAATATAACAAGAACTTCTTGTTGCACTCGTCTCTTACGAATCAAGTAGACTCTACATGATGTACAAGTATTATATGATCAGCCCATTCCTATCATTTTTGATAATACAAGTGCAATAAACATGTCAAAGAACCCTGTTTTTCATTCCAAGACAAAGCATATTCCAATCAAGTACCATTTCCTCCAAGACAAAGATGCAAATTAGTTTTTCAAGTTGGAGTATGTACCTACAGAATGGAAGGTGACTAATATATTCACCAAACCTCTCCCAAGAGATAAATTTGAGCATTTAAGGAAAAGATTGGGATTAGTTCCTCTTGTATCCTCCCTCCATTAGATCTTCCTCAAGAGGAAGAAAGCTAGCCAACAAGTACTCAACATATAAGATGAAGTTGATAGGTCCACAAGTTCAACTAGACATGGGGACATTGTTGAAAGGGGGAGCATATTAGCTTCTTTTCCATTGATGTCAAATGGGGGGGGGGGGAGTACCACAATGTACCTCATCAAAACAGAAAAAAGGGGGAGAGGTACAGTAAATAAGGAGAAGCACATCAAAGGTGCAATGCAATAAAGCAACATTCACAAGAGGAGAAGGGCATTATAAGGGGAGAAAAAATCATAAGAGAAGGAAAATAGAAGTATGCTGCCATTTTTTTGTATCTTTTGCTTGAGTTATGTGATTATTTTTTATTTCATTACGGTGTTTTCATCAATGAAAAATGGGGAGAATGTTAGAATATGTTTTCATTGATGGAAGAGAAAAAAAAAGATGAAGGCAAAAGCAGATATAGTTGCAAGAAGAATGAAGATCAAATCAAATTATGGTAAAGGAAAACATGGCTAAGTTGTAGATAATTTGGAGCCATTTATTGTAAAGTAGACCATCTAAAATGTAGTTGGAACCTACATATATGGATATATACCAGAAATATATTTCCAATAGTATATTGAAGTCTGAAAAAATCCTCTTAGATCATAATTTATTGTCAACCAAGGATATGAAGCCCCCAAAGTTAAAGGTTGCAGAGTTAAATTAGTGTAGGTTCAAATTTGGTGGAAGTATAGTGGATCCTTTGGTGGAACAACTAAAGGAGAGATAGGAGGACATTTTTAGACAACACAGCATCAGAGAAATCATTGGCCAATGAAGGATCCCACTTCCATGCAATCTCGGTGGAGGTTACCTGGATGGTGAGATAATGTGTGCAAGCTTAGAGACCCAGGATTATACAACACTAAGAATACATCAAACAATTGTCAACAGGTGAAAAAGGAAACGGTTGGTGGAATTTTGCAACATAGTGGTCCCCAGAGCCACATCACCTCACAAACCTTCCCCAAAGGTATAAATTTTTCACATTATAACACCCTCGGGATGAATCAGACCTGGGATACATCGATAAGTTGATGCAAAGGAGGAAAGGGAAAATATTGGTGCACATTATAGCGAGAGTTCCCCATAGGAAAAATCACCCCAGGATAATTTCCCCAAAATAATTGAAAGGAAGCACGAAAGTGAAGCCTGAGGATGACTTTGCTCTGAACTAACATGGAAAAGGGGAGAACAAACGTGATTGGAGAAAGTAGTGTAGAATAGAGGCATCATGACACAACTTGTTAGTGTTCTGTAATTTACTAGAGATTGTGAGAACTAATCACATAGGCCAACATCAAACCAGATTTGGAAACTGGGATCTAGCCATGACAGTTTCAAAGAGGGCTCTCTCTTTAAGATTTAACTTTGTTTGGATAAGTTTTTAGGCTAGTTATGATTGTACTTGGGTTTTGAGTTTTGTTTTGGATTTTGGAAAATTGATTGTATTCAATTTATTAATGTCTATTAGGCAATGGAGTCAAAATATAACTGGATAGTTGCATCAATGTTTCACAGAGTAAACACAGGGCAAGCTAGGAATATTTACTGGATCTTTCAAATTTATAAATGGATTATGATAGAAATATGGAAAAATTTAGCAGAACTAAAGAGCAATTAAGAATTCTTTAGTTTGGCCTTCAGTGGAAAATATTATGATTGTAAACGAAGCCAGAATAAAGTACTCAACAATAAATCCTACTCATCACGCTTTCTGCTTTACAATTATAATTTAGATGATTACAATGAAAGATGACAATGAAACATAATAAAAGAAGAAAAACATCACCAGTATTTAAGCCAAAAGAATCCTGTGAATGGTCTGATTATTATTGATGCTCCAGTGCTTTGAAAAAAAACTTACAATACTTCAATAGACAAAAATAATCCTGATCTCAATCAATCGACCCTTGATTCTTCCAAAACTAGAGTATTTATATAAAATATTACAATAATCAATGCTTGAATGACAAGGCAAACTACATTTTCTGAAAACAAACAAAAAGGAAAGAAAAACGATCTAAAAGAAGCGAATCTGTGTTCTGGCACCGTTCTACTGGAAGTTGTTGCTGAGTCACCACCTTTTTAGGATTGTGATGGAAAAATTGATTGCTGTGCTAGCGAAATCTGTTGTATGAACGCCCTTTTCATGTCTTGACCTGTGGTTTCTATTTGTTAATCGAGTCCTTTCTGCCGTGTTTAGCCCTTTTTTTTAAACAAAAAAGCGTAAAAAAAAACATATACTGAGACTTGAAATCCTATAAGCTTTAATTCTGAACTTTACTGCATCCATAGAAATATCACACATCGCATGTTTTACAATTTATGATATGAGAAATGGAATCGGAAATGCGATGCAAAGTGCGGAGGTGACGTGGATGGAGGGTGATAATTTCCATGATGTGTAGCAATGGAATGGGAATGTTAGTGACTCGGAAGAGCGTATAGCAGTGAGTAGAGTATTATGGTGGGGCCAACCGCATCGCAAATCGCAATCGAGACCAGATATGTTTTGGGAATATGGTTAAACTTTAAATTTTGCGAAATGCGATGAGCGAAAATTTAAGATATGTGCGATGCAATACATATCACACATCGGCGATCGCAAGTTTTAACGATTGGAGAAATGGAATAAGTTATTTTTTTTGGTATGCGATGTGGTATATTTTGCGATGTGTGATGGATGGTGGGGGAAAGGGTGACATGGCAAGGAGAAATGGCCTCACTTTAATTGCAATCGGGGAATCGGGAAGGTGGAGGTAAGTGGAAACAATGATATAGCGATGTGAAAAAGGTAAGGTAGAAAGATAAAGTGGAAAGGCAGAAAAGGGTAAGGTTTATTTGTGCGCGACGGGTGAATGGGTCCCACTATCATCACATATCGCATTTCGGAAGTTTTGTAGGAGACGACAATTAAAGGATTTTGCGATTTGGTCGATGCAAAAAGAAATTTGAATGTGTGGTAATGAAATAAAAAGGGAATGACCCAGATAAAATGAAAATGAAAAGGGATAAATCGCAAGGTGATTTTTTTTTTCTTTTTTTTTCTTTTTTCTTTTTTTTAATGGTATTAAAACTTGGAATATGGGAAAAATTCTTAGGATAGTGTTTTTAAACCATATAAATCAATCTTTTTTATTGGTTGCATTTAGATTAGTGACCAGTGAAATTTTTAAAACTTAAATGAAGCTTTCCTTTTCTTTTTGCTTCCCTAACATTTTATTTCATTTGCCTTATTTATTTAGGGCATCTAACACCTATCATTTTATTGATATGGATGTCAATAAAACAATCAAATTTTCCTACAATTTTTAACTTTTTCATTCTTTTGCATCCATATTCTACCTTAACATTTTAACAATTTTCTCTTTCATCTGAGTGCATTTAGACTAGCAACTCAACATTTTTCTTTCTAACAACTAATCTACTTCTATGACTTATTCCTTCCTTGGTTCAGATTAAATTATTGAACAAATTTTTATTTTCTGCCTAACTATTGATCTATCAAGATTAAATAGTTTGACAAATCATTTTTCACTACCTAAAAACAAGAAATTTAAACCTAATCCAATCATGCTTAAATTGTATGATTGAATTCTATTGAACTTTTGTGGCATTTTAGACAAGCTGCACACAATTTATTTTCAGAAATAATCTAAACTAAGAGTAGTGGCATTTGGAGGTGCAACACTTTCAGAATTTATTGTTTTTCCTTTTAATGGGGTTCATATTAGTTTTTTTATTTATTTAAAATATAACCTCTTTTGATTTTTATGTTATTTCCTTTTTTATTTTGAAAATTATTTGCATATTTGAAATCATTTTACAAAAAAAATTTGATAGATAGAATAAACTTAGTCACCTTGATATCCTATGAAATATATAACCCTAGCAGTGGCTCCAATTGGGGATGGCACTTCCATGCATTGAAGTGTCAAGAACCCGTGATTAGTAGCCTTATCCATCTACACATCCGAGAAATCTATAATTTTATTCCTTTTCTGCTTCAAATATTATGATGATGTGTTGACCATGGCTTAGGGCCTTCTCTGTGGGCTTCAACCTTAATAAGAAAAACATCCAATGCAATCTATGTTGACTATGATATTTACAATGATGTAAAAGAATCTTTAGAATAGGATAAATAATGCTTGAACATGCTGCCATTTACAATACCACCAGGTAACTCTGTTCCATTTATATCTATGAGAAAAAATGCATGGTCACCTCTAAAAGCATTTATGATATATGGTCCCATCCATATATTATCAAACTTGTTATGCTTCCCTTTGTCTTCTCTCCTTGCATCCCATTTTAAAACTTTGTCACCAATATCAAAATCAACTGCCTTGGTCCTTTTGTAAAATATTTTCTTGTTATTTTCTTGGATGAGTTGTGTTCTATTATACTCCTCTTCTCTTGTTTGCTGCAACTGAACGGTTTGATGGATCCTTCTGAGTGCATCATTTGGCTCCACTTGTAACTCTTGCATTATGTTCATCACTGGTTGTGCTAGAGAAGATGGAAAAACAACATCCATCCCATAGAAAAGTTGGTATGGTGACATACCAATGGACTTCTTGGTAGTAAGCCTATCAGCCCAAAGTGCACTGATTAACTTATTATGACAAGAATTTTTATTTTGTTCTAATAACTTCTTGATGATTTTTACCAAAATATTATTGGATGATTGAGGGAGTCCATTACCTTGTGGGTAATAGGTTGTTGAATTTCCTAAAGAAATATGATATTTATCACATAATTCAATCATATTTTTCCACTCAAAAGTTGCTGCATTTTCAGTGATGATTTTCCTTGGGCAACCAAATCTGGACAGGATATTAGTCTCAAGGAATTTTGTAATAACAAAATCAGTGGTATTTCTAGAAGGGATGGCCTCTATCCACTTAGTGGATTAATCTGTGGTTGTTAAAATCCACTTGTGTTGGGCAGAGGAAGGAGGATGGATTTCACCTATGAAATCCAAACCCCATTGCTGGAATGGGCTTTCAAAAGAAATGGGTTTTAATGGAAAGGGTAGAAGTTTCTTTTTACCTTAAAAAATTGACACTTATGTCAGATTGTGACTTTCTTAAAGATATCAGAAAAAAAGTGGGCAAGTAAAAACCAGCCCTGAGAATTTTATTAGCAGTAGTCCTCCAATACAGGTGGCCACCACAGTCTCCTTCATGAAAATCATGCATAATCTTGTCTGCATCATTCTTCAACAAACATTTGAGTAATAGGCCACCAAAATATTTCCAATAAAGGACATTATCAATGATGCAAAATTTTACTGCCTCTAATTTCAGAAATCTAGCTTTAGTTTTTTTAAGACCAGGAGGAGCATTTAAATTGAACAATACATAAAGTAGGTCTGCATAGCACGGAGAATTTAAAAATTCTTCATTGATTTTTGGAGTTGCCTACTCCTCTTGGTCATCCAAAGTTTCCACCAAGTTTACGTCTAGAGCTTGAAAATTGGACTCAGCTATAAGCTGGGGAAGTATTTGCCCTTTAATTAGTTTGGTAGGTTTTATTTCCAGATCATACTCCAAAATAACCACTATCCATTTTCCTCTTTTTCCATCTGGTCCATTCTGTGTTAAAATATCCTTTACAATAGAGTTAGGTACATAAGCAATTACATGTGAATGAAAAATATAAACTCTAAAGTCTTTAATTTCTTTGACTAGTGAAAAGGCATGTTTTTTGACGCAACAAAACTGAATTTTGGACCCCTAAGGAGAGATGGTTAACTATAGACGTGGCTCTGTCAGCTCTCCCCCTTTGTGTACTTGTCTCTCCTCCACGTGGTCTCCTCTGTTTTTCTTCCTCGAAGGTTATTTGTCAAATTCGTGGAATTTGATAAATAACATTATCCACAACCTTTGGGTTTTAGTTATATCTCCAAACCTTTATAATCAAAGTTTAACCCTTCGAACGTGTATTAATGCCGACGCTCTGTTTTAACCAATTGACTGTATGATAACCCTGTGGCTCCGGCCCCACCTCTATGAACAATAGACCAATCTCATGCACAAACCGTACCAGTTATCTTCCGCGCATCTTTATCAAGCGACCACCGTCTGATGGCCCCTTCCCAAATCAACGGCTCTCGACAATATCGCTTGGCTCCCCTGGTCGAACGATAACGTGCGATGGCACGCTTTGAACGGTGGTTTTTTTGGGGTCCCCCTCACCATGTGTCGGGCACTGAATGGAATCGCTCGCGTTCAGAAAATACCGCCTACTCCGCAAAAGCGGTGCGATATGGGAAATTTGGTTTGCAAATCCACTAGTGGTTTTTGTACAGTGATTAGTCAAGGTTTAAGTTGGGTTGTGTTATCCTTAGTCTGCCTTAACTCAGGTTTGCAACTTGGTTGTAACTTCAAATTAACAATAACCAAATGTAATTCTCTTTATCAAGCGGGATTTCTATTATCATTAAACAGAGCTCAACGATTCGGGTTTACGCAGACTCTTCGTCTATGGTTGGGGTTTCCAATTATTCAAACAATTCAAGGAAACAACGAACACAGAGATACAACAATTGTAAAATGAATCAACTCAACAGTTACATACAAGACAGTGTTCAATCGCTTCACAACTTAAACAAATTCCTCTCGAATAACAAATTAAGACAGTTGGAAAGCCGACGGGAACAGAAATTCATCTAACTGGAAGCGATTGTTTAATACACAGATTTTATTGCATAATTTCTCTCTCCTTCTCCTCTCTTCTCAATGCATCCGAGGAATACACATATATACATCAATATATGACTCTTCAGTTCCTCTGAGAGGACCGTTCTAGAAATCAAAGGTCTAATTACAACTTACTCAAATAACTGAACTGACAGGTGGATCGAATCCAAATATTTGACTTCTACCAATCCTAACTAATCTAAATAAAAACAGTCAGCTGAGGTATTGACACCTAGATGTTACAATTCAAGGATTTCGAACCCTCCTAGCCACAACATGTGGACAAAAATCCTACATTGCTGGCTAGTGTCTAATGCCCCTGCATCAGACTCCCGAGGGAAATATTCTTCATGGGCTCCTGTCCATGAGCTCTTCCACCGATCTGCCTATCTTCTGCAACATTCCTTTAGTCATCCAAGTGGCATATTCCTTTGGCCTGTCCTTCCATTTGATCAAGTACTGAAAGTACTCTTGTCCTCTGGTCTTCCTGGATACTCTTTTGTCCAATATCTTCTCTGGTTGCAATGGCTGTGCTAGAGGTAGCTGCTCTTTCCACTCAATCTGTTCCTTGTCTGTTGGTCTTTCTTCTGTATCATCATCTTCATATTTGTACAAATCTGCAACATTAAAAATGGGAGATATTCCAACATTAGGAGGTAATTCAATCTCATAAGAATTTGCAGAAAACTTTCTAAGTATCTTGCATGGCCCAATATTTTTGAACTTCAGTTTATTATATTGCTTCTAAATATTCTGTAGTCGTAAGAATACCGCATCTCCTACTTCAAAAAGAACTTCTTTCTCGCTGTCCATTTACTTGTATCTCTGCTGTCGTCGCTCTTTGTAGTTGTCGTTTTCACTTGTTCATGTATGGCCTCGGGATTTCGAAGCAAATTCCCCACCACCCACACCCTCGTTTCCGCCCTTCCCGCATTTCTCAACTTGATATTCCTTCGGGGTGCATTCCATAAACAACATGGAATGGACCGTCTCATGCTCCCCGTTTCTATGAGTCATTATATGCATATTCTTCCGGGGAAAACATGATCCCAATCGCTTCTGGGATGTTATTGCATCGCAAGACTTCTCAAATAAATTTCATCCTCAGGCCCACCCTGGGCGCCCATCACTGGGATGATAAGTCGATGAATCATTGTACCAATTTTCTTCCACAATGTCCTCCAAAAGTGCCCCACAAATCTGGTGTCTCTGTCTGAAACAATGCTCTTAGGCAACCCATGCAATCTAACAACTTCTTTGAAGAACAAGTTAGCAACATGGGTGGCATCACTAGTTTTATAGCATGGAATAAAATGTGCCATTTTGGAGAATATATCCACTACAACAAAGACTGCATCATTCCCTCTCTGAGTCTTGGGCAATCCTAGAACAAAATCCATACTCACAATGTCCCAAGGCCTGTCTGGAATAGGCAAGGGAGTGTACAATCCTGCATTCTGGCTCCTTCCTTTAGCATACTGGCAGATTTTGCAATTCTTCACGAACTTGTCCACTTCTACTCTCATCTTGGGCCAGTAATAGAAGTGACTTAGCTGCTCATAAGTCTTATCAGTACCAAAGTGTCCAACAAGTCCACCACTATGCTTCTATTTGATCAAATTTTCTCTCATGGAACATTTTGGTACACACAGTTGGCTTCTTCTGAATAACAAGTCCTCCTGCAGAAAATAATCCAGCCACTGGCTTCTATCTGTTAAAACAGGGTTACTACATGCCTCAAATGCTTCTTTAAAATTTGGATATCTTTTATACAATTCTTTGAGAAAATCAAATCCTACAACTTCAAATTTTGTTTCTTGAACAAGCATGTGCCTCCTACTCAAAGCATCAGCTACTTTATTGGCTTGGCCACTTATATGTTTCAAAACAAAATTAAAAATTTGGAGATACTCAACCCATTTGGCATGCTTATGCTTCAACTTGGGCTGCTTTACAATATACTACAAAGCATGATTGTCAGAATATAATACAAATTCCCTGGACATCAAATAATGTCTCCACTTCTTCAATGCCTGAACGATTGCATAGAATTCCTTCTCATAAGAGGAATACTTTCTTCTGGTGTCATTCATCTTTTCACTGAAATATGCCACAGGCCTATCATCCTGACTCAACACAGCTCCAATGGCCTCTCGACTGGCATCACACTTTACTTGAAATGGTTTAGTAAAATCAGGCAGAATCAAAACAGGCTTCTCTATTATCTTTTGCTTCAAAACTTTAAAGTTTCTTTCTGCTTCAGCAGTCCACTTAAATGGATGTTTGCTCTTCTTTATTGTCTCAATGATGGGTGCATTAATTTTACTGAATTTTCTTATAAATTTCCTGTAAAAACTGGCAAGTCCATGGAAACTTCTTACCTCAAAAAAATTCCTGGGTGAAGGCCACTCCACAATCGCCTTAACCTTTTATGGGTCCATCTTCAATCCTTCTGCAGAAAAAACAAAACCCAAATACACCAACTCTTCCTTCATGAATGAGCATTTATTTAAGTTGATCAGCGGTTTCTCTTGGTGCAACTTCTTCAAGACTTGATTAAGATGCCTTAAATGTTCTTCTTTAGTTCTGCTGAAAACTAATATATCATCCAGATACACTATCAAAAATTTACCAATGAATTCTTTCAATACTTTATTCATAAGTCTCATAAATGTGCTAGGTGCATTTGACAACCCAAAAGGCATTACCATCCATTCATACAGTCCTTCATTTGTTTTAAAGGCAGCCTTCCACTCATCACCCTCTCTTATTCTAATCTGATGGTATCCACTTTTTAAATCTATCTTTGAGAAATATTTAACACCACTCAAACAGTCCATCAAATCCTCAACTTTGGGCAAAGGGAATCTGTACCTGATTGTGATCTTATTGATTGCTCTGGAATCAGTACACATTCTCCAGCCTCCATCTTTCTTTGGGCTCAATACTGCTGGTACTGCACATGAACTCAAACTTTCTTTGATCAGCCCCTTGTCCACCAATTCCTGTACTTGTCTCCTGATTTCCTCATTTTCCTTGGGAGTCATTCTGTAGGCTGCCTTATTTGGAAGATTTGAACCAGGGATAAAATCCATCTGATGACTGATCTTTCTCATAGGTGGCAGCTCATCAGGTAAATCATCCACAATAATGTCACAATAATCATCTAGCATCTCTTTGATTTCTATTGGAAAATCATAAATCTTTGTAGAAGTAAGAACTACTTTAGGTTTGCAAACTAGAGAAAAACTTACCTCTTCTTCTTCTATCTGCTGCATATATTCCTTCCCGCTCAGCAACAAGGTCTTAAGATCAATCACTCTGCTGGATGGCTCTCCTTCTTCCATGGGTATCAATGTATGATGTACCCCATATTTGAAGAACTTGTAAGTGTTCTTCTTGCCATCATGCACTGCTGCTCTGCCAAACTGCCAAGGTCTACCCAGCAGTATATGACACACATCCATGGGCATTACATCACATAGGACCTTATCTTTATATTTTCCCATTTGCAGCTCTATCTCACACTGCTCCTTTACAACCAGGTGGTGCCCTTTATGCAGCCAGGACACCCTATAGGGAGTTGGATGCTCCCTTGTCTTCAACTTCAACTTCTATATCACCTCAGTGGAAACCAGATTGTCTGTGTTGCCACTATCAATGACTAGATCACAACATTTCCCTTGGTCTTTGCATATGCTCCTAAACAAAGTCTTCCTTTGTGCAGGCTCAGTGACCTCTTTAGCTTGCTTCAACAGGACCTTATTAACCACCAAGGACTCTCCCCTCTCTGGTAGAATTTCTTCTTCAATTTCTGCCTCTTCTTTAGCCTGGGAAACAACAACATTTCTTGGACCAGCACCCACATTCTCTGGACACTCATAGTGCTTATGTCCCACTTTCTGACATCTATAACACCTCAATTCTCTACCTCTGCCTCTGTCTCTGCCTCCTCTTCACTTTCCTCTATAAGAACCCCTTCTGCCCCTTGCATCATCCTCTGTAGATGCATTCTGAGGTGAGCTACTATTAGCTCCATCCCTGGGTGTAGTAGGCTTTCCTCTACCACCCTGAATTCCCTTCCCACGGAAAGTACCTCTCTTCTTGGCAGACTGTTTCCTCAGGAGTTTCTCTTCTGCTTTCAAGGCCATCTAGTAGGCCTCTTCCACTGTCTTAGGAGACAGAAGACCAATCTCATCTTGGATATCCAACTTGAGACCATTCACATATCTAACAGTCTTCTCTGGTGTGTCTTGGAATTTCCTAGCCCTTATGCTTACTCTGTAGAATTCCTCTGTGTATTCCTTTACTGTCAGCAACCTCTGTCTCAGGTTCTGCATTTGCTTCTACAATGTCAGCTGATAATCACTAGGCAAGAATTTACCTTTTAGTTTAGCCATCATTCTGGTCCAACTCTTGATAGGTTGCTTTCCAACTCTCCTCCTTTTTGCCTGCACTCCATCCCACCAAAGTGCAGCATGTCCTTTCAGCTTTGTCACCGCAAACTTGACCTTTTTATCCTCACTTATTTCTTCATAATCGAAGCACTTATTAATTTCATTTATCCAGTCCACCAGTTCCTCTGGATTCAGTCCCCCTGCATAACTCGACGCTTCAATTCTGGGCTTAACTGCAGACCCTAGAATAGTTCTAAGGAGCCTCATGTCAGGAGGAATCTCAACATTTTCTTCCGCTTCTTCTGTTTCAGGTTCGTTGGTGTCTTCAGGATCTCTGGTCTGTCTTCGCTCCATGGCATCCACTCTGGTTTCGAACCTCTGCAAAATCTCCAACACCTCTGCGTTGGCAACAGGTCTTCTTCTGCCAGCACCTCTACCACTTCGGATTGCCATGTCAGTTCTCTGCAAAAACAATGGCTTCGATACCATAAATGACGCAACAAAACTGAATTTTGGACCCCTAAGGAGAGATGGTTAACTGTAGACGTGGCTCTGTCAGCTCTCCCCCTTTGTGTACTTGTTTCTCCTCCACGTGGTCTCCTCTGTTTTTCTTCCTCGAAGGTTATTTGTCAAATTCGTGGAATTTGATAAATAACATTATCCACAACCTTTTGGTTTTATTTATATCTCCGAACCTTTATAATCAAATTTTAACCCTTCGAACGTGTATTAATGCCGACGCTCTGTTTTAACCAATTGACTGTATGATAACCCTGTGGCTCCGGCCCCACCTCTACGAACAATAGACCAATCTCATGCATGCACCGTACCAGTTATCTTCCGCGCATATTTATCAAGCGACCACCGTCCGATGGCCCCTTCCCAAATCAACGGCTCTCGAAAATATCGCTTGGCTCCCCTGCTCGAATGATAACGTGCGATGGCGCGCTTTGAACGGTGGTTTTCCGGGGGTCCCCCTCGCCATGTGTCGGGCACTGAATGGAATTGCTCGCATTCAGAAAATACTGCCTACTTCGCAAAAGCGGTGCGATATGGGCAATCCGGTTTGCAAATCCACTAGTGGTTTTTGTATAGTGATTAGTCAAGGTTTAAGTCAGGTTGTGTTATCCTTAGTTTGCCTTAACTCAGGTTTGCAACTCGGTTGGAACTTCAAATTAACAAGAATCAAATTTATTTCTATTTATCAAGCGGGATTTCTATTATCGTTAAATAGAACTCAACGATCCGGGTTTACGCAGACTCTTCGTCTGTGGTTGGGGTTTCCAATTATTCAAACAATTCAAGGAAACAACGAACACATAGATACAACAATTGTACAATGACTCAACCCAACAGTTACATACAAGACAGTGTTCAATCACTTCACAACTTAAACAAATTCCTCTCGAATAACAAATTAAGACAGTTGGATAGCCGATGGGAACATAAATTCATCTAACTGGAAGCGATTGTTTAATACACAGATTTTATTGCAGAATTTATCTCTCCTTCTCCTCTCTTCTCAATGCATCCGAGGAATACACATATATACATCAATATATGACTCTTCAGTTCCTCTGAGAGGACCGTTCTAGAAATCAAAGGTCTAATTACTACTTACTCAAATAACTGAACTGACAGGTGGGTCGAATCCAACTATTCAACTTCTACCAATCCTAACTAATCTAAATAAAAACATTCAGCTGAGGTATTGACACCTAGCTGTTACAATTCAAAGATTTCGAACCCTCCTAGCCACAACATGTGGACAAAACTCCTACATTGCTGGCTAGTGTCTAATGCCCCTGCATCATTTTTCCATGATGTTGTACTTGAGAGAAGCATTTTTTAATGCTTTGTTGAAGAAAGCTATCGGCTGCTCAAAACCTTCGCTATTTTTCTGCAATAAAACAACTGCAACAGTGTGCTGAGAAGAAAAAGAAAATATTATAAAATCTTTAGAAAAATCTAGACTGATTAACACTGTGCTTTAGTTAATGCCCGTTTTACCATGTCAAAATATTTCCTAGCCTCTATGCTCCATTTGATTTTAGAGTCTTTCTTGAGCATATTGGTTATGTTTCTTAGGAGTTCAGCAAGATTTGGAATAAATCTTCTAAGAAAAATTATTTTACCTATTAAGGATTGGAGTTCTTTAATGTTTCTTGGGGGACCGATCTTTAGGATTTATTCAATTCTCTTAGGGTCAATTCTAACTCCATATTTTGATATGATATGTCGTAACATTTTTTCTTCTTCTAGGCCAAATGGTGTTTTCTTAGGATTTAAAGATATGCCAAATTTTTTTCATTTCTCAAAGACTCGTTTCAAATGTATCGAGTGTTCTTCATCAGATTTTGAATACACAGTTATATCATCTAGATAGATCACAATAAAGTGGCCAATCTCTTCTGAAAAATCAAAGTCCATTGCTCTTTGGAAGGTGGCCCCGACATTCATTAGTATAAAAGGCATTTTCACATACATGAAAGTGCCCCATGGAGTGGTAAAAGCTATTTTATCTTGATCTTCTGGATCAACCAAGACTTGTTTATAGCCAGAGAAACCATCTAGTAATGATATCCTACTTGATCCTATCACATTTTGTAAGATATGGTCCATTTTGGGTAAGGGATTGTTATCTTTCAGAGAAACCTTATTCAAATTTCTGAATTCAATGCACAACCTGATTTCTCCAGTTTTCTTTCGTGTTGGTACTATGTTTGACACCCATTTGGAATATCTGAGAGGGACAATTATTTTAGCATCATACATTTTTTTAACTTCTTTCTCAACTTCAGGTAACAAAACTGGATTTATCTTCTGAAGTTTTTGTTTGAAAGGTTTTTGTCCTTCTTTAATTGGATTTTTTGCTGTATAATTTTGGATTCATAAACTTTCAGGTCCTCATAATTCCAAGCGAAAACATCAATTTATTCTTTGAATAGGGCTATATATATCTATTTGGTAACAATAGGTAATTTTTTTTACAGTTTTATCATTTTTTGGTTTTGTTCAGTACCTATGTTACATTCCTCAACTTCTGCTCCCGTGGGCTCAATTTTAGGCTTCCTTGCTACATCATTGAAGTAAAACGGGTCTTCTAATGGAGCCAATCCCCAGGGAAAAATATTATATTTTAGTTGAAGCATTTCAAAATCTTCTTTTTCAGGATCTATTTCATGAATTTCTAATTTATGCACATTTTCACCTAAAGGATTATTGACATCTAATCTACCACATTGGTTTACCAAAGGATTATATACAACTATTTGATTTTATATATGATCTTTTGGTTCTATTTGATTTTGTTCCTGATTATCCAAATCTAACTGATTTTCCTCAAACTCATCTTTTGACAGTAAGAAATTTTCAATCTGTTTTTCATTTCCGAAAACCTTCCAGTATCGTATCTTATCTGGTATTGCAGGTCGATGTTTTATTTCAATTGTGAATGGTTTTCTTGGGTGAGGTATTTTACAAGTGCTTACAGAAACAACAAGACTATTAGCTATGACATTTTAACTTCTTGGAATTATTGCTAGATCATATTCCACAAAAGTATCTAAGAAATCGAGCACTGCATTTTTGCAGGCTCTTAATCTAGGGTGTTTAGCAACATATTCTCCTTTTATTTGTTTGATGATTAATTTTGAATCTCCATGCACAGTGATTCTTTTGGAACCTAATTTCTTAAGTAACTATAGGCCTAACATCAGAGCTTCATATTCTACGATATTATTGGTGCACTGGAAATTAAGTTTATAGGAATGCTCTTCACAATGATTATTAGATGGATTAGATAACCAGACTCTTGCTCTAGATCCTTCTTTACTACAGGCTCCATCAAAACTCATATTCCAAAAGTGTTCTAGAGGAGGATCTAATTATTCTAGTTGAGTTGATTTTTCAGGTGTATCAACGTTATTTCCAAATTGTGCTTTAATTTTAGTATCATTGAATAATATGAATGAATCCAAATCAGTGTGAACAGAATATAGAGGGTAATTATGAGGTTTTTCTTGACTTACCATATACTTCATGAGATTTTTTATATACAACCTTCTCTACTGACCAAAAATTGGTATTGTAGCATAAGTCATATCTACTTGAAGGGTTCCTTGTAACTTTTCTCCCCAAGAACGTGATAAAAGCATGCCATATTTAGGAGGAATGTCTGCTACGACAATGTCCATAACTAGGCTTTTGGCTAGGATTTGAGACAAAGTTATACACAGGTCCTTGATGAGACCTAAACACTTTATTTTAGTTGAATCAAATCAGTATAGATATTTTTAGGGCCTAGTGATGTCAAGACCTAACTTTTCCATTACAGCTTTGGGCATTAAGTTGTGTGAAGCATCTGAATCCAGCATAGCATTATGTAGGATTTTATCATGTATGTTTAAGCTAACATAGAAATGAGGGAATGCTCCTTCTTGTAGTTTACCATCTACTTCCGGACCAAATAGCATTTCAGGTTGATCATCATTAAGGTTGAGAGTGTCAGTAGTTTCCCCTATCTTTAGTAATTCCATTACCTGAGTTCTTTATGTTTGTTTTTTTATTAGCTCTATCAAAGGGATGGAAATTTTGACTTTGGCTAGTTAATTTTTAAGATTAAATGATGATTGAAACTTTAAAATATTGGGAATGTCAGGTACATCGACAATTTATTTATATTTAATTAGGGTTTGTTGACTGGTGGTTGGAACATCAGTTTGAGTTGGTTTAGAAACAAAATCAACTGTCTTTTTATTAGAAACCTCTGAAGGTTTATTTCCAGAAGTTTCACCAGATTTCTTAGAAGACTTTTCTACTATTTTATTAGGGGCTGATTCAGAGGTAATTTTGGGAGGATGATCAATGTTCTTCTTTGCAGTATTGTCAGAATTTTTTCTGCACCTAATATTATATTGTTTGTGAACCTTCATAATAGCATTTTCAAATCCCTGTTTATATTCTTCAGATTATTCTGACTCAAGTTCTGTTTGGGCTAATGAAAATGGATGTCGTTCTTCTTCTGTGAGAAAAATAGTATCATTATCATGTAAACCCAAAAAAATTATTTGGTTGTCTTCTTCCTCTTGAGGGATCTCTCCATTTTCATCAACATAATTGTCCTGAAAATGGGGTCTAATTTGTTGGTGAGGTCCCCTTTGTTTAATCTGTGGTTTATTTCTCCTATTTTTTTATTGCAATTTTGGGGAGGGTTTTGATTTTCCCTAGGGATGTTTCTATCAATCACCATTCGTTCCATTTCCCTCACTAAAGAATCTATCTTGTCATCAATGCTAGAGGTTGATGCTTCTTCTTTTATGGTAACTCTCTTCTCAGCCCTCATTCTAGCTCTTTTGGCCAACAAAATGGCCTCTACACTGACTGATATGCTCTGCATTTCTTCTAAGGTTCCAGGATTCCTCTCTCTTAACTGATAAGCTATGTCTGGTTCAAAACCATATGGAAACTTAATCATCACTAGTCCTTCGAGTGGTTTCATGTGAGCAGGAATAACATTATAAATAGAATTAAATCTAGCACAATAATCCTGCACACTCTCTCCAGTTTCTCTTTTGATATTTTCATATTTTGATAAAATTTGGAGGGGGTTCTTTTTAATTTTCCATCTATCTAGAAATTGACGTTGTAGGACTGCTAGTGAATTGATGGAAGTAGTTGCTAAATCTCTAAACCATTTCCTAACCTCACCTCCAAGGGTTTGAACAAATAACCTCATCATAACATCATCAACATCGATCTCATAGATATCAAAGAAATCATTCATTTTGTCTACATGCTGCTGAGAAGTAATGGGTTGGGTGTTATCAAACTGGGGTATTTTGGATTGATAATCTTGGGGCATAGCCCCTAGATTTTGAGGAAGAATAAAGGGAGCATAACATGCAACCATGATTGGAGGTGGAGGGTTGACAATAACAAGTTGTGGATTAACAAGTGGTGGAGGAAGTGGAAAAGGATTAAATATATGTGAAGGAGAGGATGGATGAAGTGACGGAGATGAAGGTCTCTGAGTTTTTATGAGAGCATAAGTAGTAGAATTTTCAGAAGAGGCTGGACTCACAGATATTTGTTGAATTGTTTGGGATGCAATGGATGAAGCAACAATATTTAATGAAGACAATTCTAGTGATTGTTGGAGATAGGCATATGTAACTACTGAAGTGAAGTATGATACTAAACCTTTGAGGATCTCAAAATCCTGGAAAATTTCTTGATCATATTTTGTTAAAGAAGGAAATTGTTTAAGTGAAGTTGGATGCAAAATAGATTGGTCAATGACTAATGTATCTACCCAATTTTGGGATTTTCTTCTAAACAGGCTTTGCTCAAAATTTAAGTCAAAGTTAATATCTTGTAAGGTTTCAAGATTATTAGGAACAGATTGTGCTCTAGGGAGAGGATTATTACTTCCCTGGCTTTCAGATGAACTGATCTGTTTGACTGATTTTTGTGAAGTATCCTTAGCTCTTTTTCCAATCCTTTGAGGATCATCCACTATTTCAGGAGGTTTGGGATCAGTATGGGATCTTGTATAAGGTCTCTTGGAAGCCAGCTTTGAAAATCAAAACACACACTATAAAATGAAACTCACACCAACCTTTTGAATTTGAAAATGCACACTGTATTTACAAAAAATAAAAAAGATAGCAATCTCTACGAAATATTTTATACAGTGATTATTTAACGAGTGATGAATTAGAAAAAAATTATGATTGATTTCAATTCTTCCCCAGTATGGTCGCCACTATGTTAGCATTATGTAATTTACTAGAGATTGTGAGAACTAATCACATAGGCCAACATCAAACCAACTTTGGAAATTGGGATCTAGCCATGCAAGTTTCAGAGAGGGCTCTGTCCTTAAGATTTAACTTTGTTTGGATAATTTTTTAGGCTAGTTATGATTGTACTTGGGTTTTGAGTTTTGTTTTAGATTTTGGAAAATTTATTTTATTCAATTTATTAATGTATATTGGGCAATGGAGTCAAAATACAACTGGATAGTTGCATCAATTTTTCATAGAGTAAATTCCCAAATGCAGGTGAGTTATGAGCATGCGGAAGTGGCTGGCCTAAGGCATGACACTTGGCCAGGCCACATGGCCATCCAGGAGGGAGGTACCACTGCATTCAACATTCTCTGCTATGCGCGTTCAACATTCATCACTCCCACACTCTACCTTAACTCTAGCTCTGCAACTTGTCCTGCCCATCCTTCAATGGCACCGCGTCCCACTTCCATAATTGTTTCATTCGCCCAGCATTCTTTGTCTCTGTCTCTGGCTTCTGCTCGGCTCTTGAGCTCCATAGATACGCTGCTCCATCTCCATCTTCGGCTAGCCAAGTTGTTATCCATCGTTGATAGCCCTCTACCTGTTCATTGCACTGTTAGCCCCTCGCATGTCCTCTGCACTCACAATCCCTCTGGTGCAGACTTCAATCGGTATGGCCTCTGCGCGAAATTGCCGAGCTCGCCCTCCCATTCCTCGCACTCGCCCTCCTACTTGCCCTCCTAGTTACTTCATTCGCCCTCCATCCCCAGCATGCCGAGACGGAACCATATGAGGTGTAGGTGAGGCAGAGGCAGAGGAGCAGGCTCTCGCTCGCCTCTCTCCATTCACGAAGAATGCGGATCCATGCCTTCGGCCGACAATGTTGCTCAATTTCACTTTGAAAGCATCTTGGACAATCCAAGAATCACTGCTACTATTTCTGTTGTGTTTCAGGAAGTGCAGCCCAGCACCACGGGCTTTGGCTCCAAAAAGCGCATGAGGAAATCCACCATATCCTTGGGGCCTCCTCAGGATTCCAGAAAATCTACTGCCTTACCTATCAAATTTGGTTCGCAGTCCTCTAGCAGCATGGGCAATGTCAGTGGGAGTTCTGTGCATTCGGACAGGCAGCTGAAGAAAGGCTGCAGTCATTCTCGCTCAACATCCTCTCCTGAGCACACTGCTCAACAGTCCAAGGGAGACGATGATGATTCTGACGAGGAGTACAGATGTCCCATAGTAGAGGAGCCTCCTCCAACACATCTCAACAGCTAGCCTGATGGGAATCCATGGCATTGACATGTCTCCTTAGCTTGTTTTGTTCAATTCTAATGCTTTGCTATATTTTTGAGACAAGTTGGCTGTAGAAGATTTTTTGTATAACTCTATGAAAGCTGGTTTCCCATCCATGGGCAGCATTTTCTGGGTCGGTTTCCCCATGAGGGGCAGTCTCTTTTTTTGTTTTTTAATCAAGACTCCATCCGGAATTGGATAGTTATGTAGTTTTGGAGGTAAGTCCCGCTTTGTAAACTATGTTTCTTATTAATAGATTAGTCCAACATAGAAAAAAAAAATTTCACAGAGTAAACACAGGGCAAGCTAGGAATATTTACTGGATCTTTTGAATTTACAAATGGATTATGATAAAAATATGGAAAAATTCAGCAGAACTAAAGAGAAATTAAGAATTCTTTAGTTTGGCCTTTAGTGGAAAACATTATGATTGTAAACGCAGCCAGAATAAGGTACTCAATAGTAACTCCTATTCATCACGCTTTCTTCTTTACAATTAGAATTCAGATGATTACAATGAAATATGGCAATGAAACATAATAACAGAAGAAAAACATCACCATTATTTAAGCCACAAGAATCCTGTGAATGGTCTAATTATTATTGATGCTCCAGTGCTTTGAAAAAAATCTTACTGTACTTCAATAGACAAAAATAATCATGATCTCAATCAATCGACCCTTGATACTTCCAAAACTGGAGTATTTATACAAAAGATTACAATAATCAATGCCTAAATGACAAGGAAAACTACATCTTCTGAAAACGAACAGAAAGGAAAGAAAAACGATCTAAAAGAAGTGAATCTGCATTTTGGCCTTGTTCTGCTGGAAAGTTGTTGCTGAGTCACCACCTTTTTAGGACTGCGTTGGAAAAATTGATTGTTGTGTTGGAGAAATATGTTGTATGAACGCCCTTTTCCTGTCTTGACCAGTGGTGTATATTTGCTACCCGATTCCTTTCTGTTGCATTTAAAACTTTTTTTTTAAACAAAACAACATTAAAAAAAAACATATACCCGGACTTGAAATCTTATTGGTTTTAGTTCTGAACTTTATCGCATCCATAGAAATATTGCACATCTCATGTTTTATAGTTTATGATATGAGAAATGGAATTGACGATGCGAAGTGAAGTGCAGAGGTGACGTGGAGGGAGGGTGGTAATTTCAATGATGTGTAGCAATGGAATGGAAATGGTAGCGAAGGAAGGGCGTATAGCGGTGAGCGGAGTATTATGGTAGGGCCAACCACATCCCAAATTGCAATCAGGACCGGATAGGTTTTGGGAATATGGTTAAAATTTAAATTTTGCGAAATGTGATGAGCGAAAAGTTAAGATATGTGCGATGTGATACATATCGCACATCGGCAATTGCAAGTTTTAATGGTTGGCGAAATGGAATAAGTTATTTTTGCCGATATGCGATGTGGTATATTTTGCGATGTGTGATGGATGGTGGGGGAAAGGGTGACGTGGCAAGGATAAATGGACCCACTTTAATCACAATTGGGGAATCAGGAAGGCGGAGGTAAGTGGAAACAATGATATAGTGATGTGAAAAAGGTAAAGTAGAAAGATAAAGCGGAAAGGCGGAAAATGGTAAGGTTTATTTGTGCGGGGCGGGTGAATGGGTCCCGCTATCATCGCATATCGCATTTCGGAAGGTTTGTAGGAGACGACAATTAAAGGATTTTGCAATTTGGCTGATGTGAAAATCAATTTGAATGTGCAGTAATGAAATAAAAAGGGAATGCCTTAGGGAAAATGAAAATGAAAAGGGATAAGGCGGGGTGTTTTTTTTTTATGGTATTAAAACTTGGAATATGGGAAAAAATGCTTAGGATAGTGTTTTTAAACCATATAAATCATTCTTCTTTATTGGGCGCATTTAGACTAGCAGCTAGTGAAATTTTTAAAACATAAATGAAGCTTTCCTTTTCTTTTTGCTTCCCTAACATTTTATTTCATTTGCCTTCTTTATTTAGGGCAGCTAACACCTATCATTTTATTGATATGGATGTCAATAAAACAATCAAAATTTCCTAACATTTTTAACTTTTTCATTATTTTGCATCCATATCCTACCTTAACATTTTAACAATTTTCTCTTTCATCTTCATCTGAGTGCATTTAGACTAGAAACTCAACATTTTTCTTTTTAACAACTAATCTACTTCTATGACTTATTGCTTCCTTGGTTCAAATTAAATTATTGAACCAATTTTTATTTTCTACCTAACTATTGATATGTAAATATTAAATAGTTTGACAAATCATTTTTCATTACCTAAAAACAAGCAATTTAAACCTAATTCAATCATGCTTAAATTGTATGATTGAATTATATTGAACTTTTGTGGCACTTTAGACAAGCTACACACAATTTATTTTTAGAAATAATCTAAACTAAGAGTAGTGGCATTTGGAGGTGCAACACTTTCAGAATTTATTGTTTTTTCCTTTTGATGGGGTTTATATTCTATTTTTTTTTATTTAACATATACCCTCTTTTGATTTTTTATGTTATTTACTTTTTTATTTTGAAAATTATTTGCAGATTTGAAATCATTTTACAAAATAAATTTAATAGATAGAATAAACTTAGTCATCTTGAGATCCTATGAAATATAGGACCCTAAAACAACTCATCCCAAAGTTTCATCCCCGAAAGAACCAGGGCAATCGAAGTTTGGAAGAGTCAGGAAGATGCATAACCAGGAAACGCGACAGAAGACAGTTGAACAATGAAGATTTTTGAAACAGGCTTGAACCCGGTGGTTTTATGTTATAATTGTTAACGAAGAAATTTTTTGAATAATAAAGGCATGACACCCCCTCTGCATCCATACTCAAGACAACATGGATGGCACTTGGCATAATTATATTCGCTCATATGGAAAACATGGCAGCCATGATTAAAAATGATGTCAGCATGACATAAGCACAGATGATGTGGAAGTACAAACCCGAGGACACATGTCATGCATTTTCGACATTTTTGAGTGGCTAAGTGGGAAAATTTTGAGTGACACATAGCACCACTCAAGAGTAATGACGTGGTGATGATGATGTAATCATGACAATATCTAGACACATCACTCCAGAAGGGCTTCCTAGGAAGGGCTAAAAGGTTCACTAGCTAAGGCATGCGAGATGATTCAACATTAGGATAAGGTGGTAGAAAATGTGGAATTACAACTCACCTCAATAAGCATATGATTGATATGTGTTTCAGTGGTGGTTCCTAATGGGACACGTCATCTCGGATGCGTCACACCAGAAGGAAATAAAAGAGTGCATGGGATGGGACACGTCATCTCGGATGCGTCACACCAGAAGGAAATAAAAGAGTGCATGGGAGGGTGCTCCAGGATGACTAGACTCTGGGACAGGTGGAATACATAGTGGAAATGAAGTGGCATCTCGACAGAAATATTATCGAACCGCATGTTAGATAGGCGAAAACGCATGGTGATAAGTGACGTCATCTAGGAGGGAACCCAGTCCTCAAAATAAACTCTCCCTAGAATAAATTGAAGGGTGCCCTAGCGGAAAACTCTCAGAAGAATGAAGCCGAGAGATGTGAATATTTACGAGAGGAGAGACAACATTTTTTTTTCTGAGAATAACTTCACGGACATGTAATTCCAAGGGGAATGTGATTGGTGCAAGTGTTAGTGGAATAGTCCCCGAGTAAACATAACCTCGAAATAAATTAAACCTCGTAATAAATAAGACCATGGAGGAAACTCTTGGAAGAAATGTTCTTGGCGATATTGCAGGGGTGTTCCACAAAGATTATGTTGAGAGATTTTTTCCCGAAGAATAAGGGTCAAGAGCTATAGTTCAACACCAATACTTGGTTATGTGGAGATGATAAGACTGATGACACAAATATATTTGCAGATATTTATTAATTCCTCGAGGTTATAGTGAAATGGGCCAATGGTAAGTTATATGTGGCAATGTTAAAGAGCTTTTGGCTTATATCTTAAGGCTTTTGTATGAATCGGTCAATAGCATAAATTTTTGTGTTATACTCCATAATTGGGTGATTAATCCACCAAACTGACAACACTAAAAATAATATAAAAGAGGCATGAAAGAGTTGGAAGTGGTTTGGAGGAGGACATACAATTTATAGGAATATTTGGAACATTGGATAAATTTGGAGTTAGCCAGATTTAGAAATTCTCTACTAAAGCCTAATAAAAATTCCAGAAGAGAAAAATTGTGCACTTAAACTCATATTTTCTTGTAGAGGTAAGTAATAAGAGTTTGAAGGCTTGAATAGCACATTCAAAAGACATGCTTGAAGCAGAACAAAGGCAAAAAATAAAGATTCATGCATGATATTGAGTTGAACTAAGCTACAAGTTCATTTACTAAAATTATCAACTGTAATTTATTTATAAGTAGAATCAAATGTGTGTGTTGAACATGTTGGATAATTTTATGGATTGATGTTGTTGGTGAGGATGGTGGATTTATTAATAATAAAATAATGTTGAAGGTTATTTTGGTGACTGTTTTAAGTGATAAAGTTATTCGTTTATGTAAGGAAATGGCCTTCATGATTTCAGTATAAAAATTGTATGAAAGATGAATCATTAAGGTAAAGCAAGTTGTCGCTTGTAGATCATAGGTTTTAGCTCTTTCCACTATGGATGATAGAAAGTTATAAGTCAGAGCTCCTTTCAGTGGTTATTGTTAAACTAGGAGTTGTATCTCCTTTCTATTGTAGCTGATAAACCAAGGAGTAGTAGCTTCCTTCTGGTTGTAGACAGAGAAATTTGTAACAAGAATTAGAAGCTTGCCTTTATGAAGTAAAATTGTGAAAATTTTGAAGAGATCATGTGTGAAATTTGTTCTTCTTATATTCATTATTTTGACGCTGATATGAATTATTATTGAAGTATTCATTGGTGTCCTAGTATATTTCACATGTGAAAGAAAGTTTTAAAATTCCTACAATATTGATTCGCCCCCCCTCCTAGTATTATCTTGGTTTCTAAAATAATTCATTTTTAAAATTCTCAAAGAAATTTTCTCAAGGATAATTCTCCTTATTTTCAAAAACAAACGATGATTTATATGGTAATTCAAAATTCTAATATTTCCTCTCTAATAATTTAAAATACACCTAACATTCATATTCCTCTCTCAAGCCTTCAACTAAAACATAATAACTTACTTGCATGAAAAAGATAAAGTTCTTTTATTTCATGGCATGAATATGCCTTGTAACCTTATGGGCATTCACATACCTACTTCACGCACACCCTTAGGGATCAATAAAAGAACAAATAACTAATTATAAAGGGATATACTTATAGTTATAAATATAATTTGGGGTTAAATAATTTTCTAAGGTCAATTTTCTTAGCATATTTAACCCTCTTTGTCTTTATTTTCTTGTATAGCCATATCCCCCCTTTGTTCTTCTCTTCTAATGCTAGTGATTTAGTTCTTTTTGTTAACACTATTTTTTTTAAATTACATTTTTTTGGATTAATCCATTCATGATATACATACATAATAATGTATAGAGGATCAAAATTAGGGTACACCAATGAGCCATGGAATTGTTAGAGTTAGTAAAATATATGGACAACCTTGACTCACTATGGGATAAGTGATTTTTTTTTCAAGGCAATTTTAATATAAATGGTTTAATAGATATAGAGAACCTGTAAGAAGTGTTGGGATTCTTCAAATGAAACATTATGGACTCTAAGGAACTAAGAAAAAATAGGACTCAAATTAAAGTAAGAAAGTAATTTTTTCTTTAACACCAACTTGAGCACCTTCACAAGTTTCTTTTAATGAATTTGAATGACATATATCTCATCTTTTGAGTTTCCCAAATACCAAATAATAGGCAATCATTTTCAACATGCACACAACCTTGCCAAATCATTTACTGAATTTAAAGAGATTGTTAAATGAAAGTTTTCAAGTAATACACTCTTTAAAAGTTTTCTCATAGATTTCATCATGTACATTCGAAAGTATGATAGGATGCATGATATACATAAGCTAGATGTATGATATTCATTTCTATAGCTGGCATAATTATTTTCATTAATTGCATTAAAAATGATATACATTCACAATTAAGAAATAAAACAAGTATAGCAAAAAAAAAATGCTCAAACTAGAGGATGATATACTCTTGCATTCCCAATTTTGTTATGGGGCATTAAACAAAAATTGAATACCTTTAGCTTAAACAATGGTGAGAAAAATCTATAACCAGTGCTTAAAATCCACATATAATCGTTAGTCTTCTTTTCCAGCAGGTCCTCTTTTAATTTGTTCTCTATGACAATGTGGTCAACCTAGTTCATCCCAACAATCGTCATGACCTTTGGACCCTACTTTGGCATTGCACCCATCATTATAAATAACTACACTAGCATATCAAAGATAAGACTTTCATAATTTTTAATATTTATGTTCATTTGTATATTATCTATACACTTGCTATTTCAATGGATCTCTTCTTCTTGGTGTAGTATTCTGATTTTCCTATGGGGTAATGTGGTTGGAAAATCTACTTGCAAGAGAGAATATAAATAGTAAGCAATGCAAAGTGCTAGTGTGGAGGTTAACAAGCCAAAAATTGGTTTTTCTTTTACCATCTTTACTAAGTTTACAAATAACAACTAATCACTTTGGATATACACTATAAAGGTCAGATGATAATATTGTAGAGATGGGGGTGAAGGCCATTTTCTACCTAACACATATCTACTTAAACAGGGTCTTGGCCAAGATCTCAAATTAATTATGTCTCTTGTGTCTTTGATGCTTACTTGGATGAGCAAAGTAGGGAATCATTACTATTAGACATTCTTAAACTAAACCATAATGTAGATATTAAACATTAATAAGTGAATTTACTTATTTTTTTAATAAGTAATCGGGAAAGCTCATTACTATTAGACATTCTTAAACTAAACCATAATGTAGATATTAGACATTAATAAGTAAATTTACTTAATTTTTTAATAAGTAATTAGGAAGGCTCTAGTGATGTAACATGATCTACACAAACTAAGATGATAAACAATGGTGACCTATCTAAATAAAACAACAAACAAGTGCAAGCTTACAATGATATAACCTTGTAAGTGCAAGATTTGTGAGACAAATCCACAAATTGTTCACATTTTTTATAAACTCCAGATAAAATGTTCATTCCATCATGCTCATGCCCTCATTTAGTGCAGTAGACTTTCATTTTATCATCATACACATCATCAATAATATGAATACGATGATTAGAAAGAAAGAGAGATACTTATTATTGTTATTATAAATAGGATTAAGCGTTGTATTATAAAAATGAAAATTTGCAAATCAAAGAAATCTTAGAGATTAAATTTCACGTTTTAATTTTTTATATATTTTTTTCAATAAAAATTTACTAATTTCATTTTCTTTAAAAAAAAATTTACTCATTTCCATTTTCATTAAAAACCAATTTTCTAAATGATAGAGTATACAATTATCTAACTTCATAGATTGTCCACATTTTTTAAAACTACATGAAATCTTTAAAAAATTATTATAAAAAGTTAATAAAATTCATTATTGTTTTTTACAAATCACTACTCCAATTTCTAATTACACTTAAATCAACTTAATCATCATGTCTAAATGGTAGAGATTTAAGTAAAGGCCATGTGAATCAGTGACTCTGCAAACTAACGCGAGGGAATTAAAATTCTGACGTATTATCATTACACGATTTTGCATTATTCCTTTTGGCAATATTAATGGAATAATGGGATGGCAATGTATATAATTATTCATTGTAATGGAAAATTTGGAATCATTATTTATGGTTGAGGTTGAAGGTAATCAAATGAATAAATCGTACAGTTTATACAAATTGCATTGCATACATATAATTTCTATGTTATGTTTTATTGCATTATTATTAAATAACAATAAACAATTGTTTTTCAAAAATAATTTGTAGTATTATTTATTAATTAGAAAAAAAATTTACATATTTTCTTTATGTATATATAAATATTTATATTTAATTATAGTAGAGAATATATAAATTACTGTCATGAATCAGACTCCCTTAGAGGCTTTGGAGGATTCCTTTAGAGGCTTTGGAGAATCATTTTTCTTTTCATTCTATAATTATTTTTTCAATTACAACTCTTTCTTCTTTTAATCTTTTGAATCCTTTGACATAAATGGGGTGTCATAAAAAACAATAAACAATAAACAATAAACAGAGAGAAAAAAGATAAAATTGAGGGGCAAAAGAGTGTTTTATAGTCAAAACTCCATGGCATTTATTCTTCCTCATTGCTAAATTCATAAATTCTTGAAGAAACTAGAGGAAGCTCAAGAGTGTAGAAATTTTAATACAAATTATGTATTTCCTGGATTCTCTCGATCTAACAATTATATGCCACTATTAAATACATAATCGCTTCTACAAAAATCTTGCGGAATTTAAAACACGATCGCCAATTGCAATATCAAAAACAAAGATCAATCACACATAACACAGATGTTTTTTACTAGGAAATCATAAAGCTAAAAACCCCACTATCATATATTATGTATATATCATGGATCATGAAACAATCTCATACAAAACTCTAATCCAAGAGCTCTCAGTACAATATATAATCCTCTCGCACTGTCATACAAAAATTGGCAAATTCATGTGCCAATTTACTATCTCCAAACAACCTGCCTCCACTGCACAATCCCAGCTGATAGCAATCCCTGAATGAATGGAATCCTACTTGCCTTGACTGCGTAATCCTCATGGGCACATCCAATGTGTGTGTGGTTGCATGAGTGCACCCACTAATGTCACAACTGATAGTCAAACTGTCTCTTTCACCTACATCTCAACTAGGTCTCCATTGGATTTGACATGCATGTAGTTAACAGTAGTAAATCTTCAGTTGCATGTGAGACCACTGATTTTTGAATTAATTAATAATTAGCTCACTGATTTCTCACTAGTGTATCTTCAGTTACAACTAGCACAACTGAGTTTAACTCACTTAACTGAGTTAAACTACTTTACAACTCACATAACTATAGTTCCAACTCTATTACAACTTCAAATCCAGTTACAACTAAGTCCAATTGCATGTCCCACCAACCAACCTTTGAACTCGAATTTCCTATAGCTATCTGATTTTTCACTTCAGTTAACTATTTCCAGGTGCTCATTGAGAATAGATTATTGTTTATTGTCCAACTCTTATTAAGGGATAATAATAGCCAACATGCATCTATAAATAGACATGCGATCTATAAATAGAACTCGTACATACATCTATAAATAGACCATCATCTATAAATATAATTTTCTCATACATCTATAAATAGAATTTTATCATGCATCTATAAATAGACCTCCACCTAAAAATAACCTGAGGCTCCATACTAGTGTAGGTGCATAATTTTCACTAGGATCTTCTTGTTGAATCTCAACACTCCCTCTCAACAAGGAAGGGATTATCCTTCACCCCGATCTTGTCTCTATGGTATTCGAATTTTCTCCTGGTGAGCACCTTCATCAGAATGTCTGCATCCTGATCTTCCGTAGGAATGTACTGAAGCAACATGATCTTCCGCTCTAAATGAGAACCAAAAAAACCAACAAACCAACCAAACAAAGAAACCAAGATCTTTCTCATCCAGATAGCCTCAGATGCAGCTTGACTCGCTTCCATGTATTATGCTTCCGCTGAACTGAGTGCCATGGATCTCTGCTTCCTGCTGTACCAAGAAACAATTGTAGATATGATACTAAAGATCCCCCCTGATGTGCTCTTTCTGTCCGTTGGGCTGCCCGCCCAATTTGTATCCGTGTATCCATGCAACTTCACCTCATCTATCTGTCTATACCATAATCCGTACTCAGATGCACCCCTCAGGTATCTCAGGACATGCTTGCCCGCCTTCCAAAAGAGCTTGGTAGGCTTAACCATCGATTGACTTAGCTGGTTAACCGCATAGAAAATGTCTGGTCTCGTGTTCACTAGATACATTAGCAAACCCAATAACTATCGATAGACAGTAGCATCCACTACCTCTTCAAAAGTAGCATCCTCTTTCCTCCAGTTTCCTAGAATAGGAGTATCCATGGGTTTGCAGCCCTCCATGTGAAACTTACCCAGTATCTCCCTTGCATACTTTCCTTGAAACTCAAAAATTTCACCATCTCACTGCCATATTTCCAATCCAAATAAATAATGAAGGATGCCCATATCCTTCATCTCGAACTCCTTTGCAAGGTCCTCCTTGCATGAGTGTATCATCTTCTCATCACCAATCAATATTAAATCATCAACATAAAGAAAAATGATTAAAATATTACCCTCCACCACAATTTGGTATAGATTTGCATCCGCTTCACTTTTGGTGAAGCCCAGTCTGGTGAAATAATTGTCTATCCGAGTGTACCAAGCACAGGGTGCTTGCTTTAGCCCATACAACGATATTTTGAGTCGACACACATGTGACTCGCTGTTGAATATCTCAAATCCTTCAGGCTGCTCTATGTACACCTCTTCCTTAATGATCCCATTGAGAAATAGAGTCTTTACATCCATCTGATGAATGCACCAACCCATCTGCGCTGAGAGAGAAATGATGGTCCTTATGGAAGAATACTGTGCAACCGGTGCAAAGGTTTCTTCATAATCTATCCCCTCGATCTGTGAGAAGCCCCGGGCCACAAATCTGGCCTTGTATTTCTCAACACTTCCATCAGCAGCTTGCTTTACCTTGTAGATCCATCTTGAAACTACCGCTAATTTATCAACTGGCCTTGGAAAAATTTCCCAAGCACTATTTTTGACAATGGAGTCATACTCCTCCACCATTGCATCTACCCATGTGGGCTCCTACACTGATTCCTGAAAGGAAGATGGCTTAGTCATAATACATTTTCTCATGAGAGCCATATATCCAGTAAATCGGTTAGGAGATTGTCTTTGTCTACACTGTGAAGTAGGGGCTCCTACATTCTGCGCAGCATCAAGTCTCAGCCTATCGACTTCTATGGTATGCCTTCTGCCTATTCTGATGTTTGGCTCTGCGTCAGTGGACTCCTCCACTCCATGAACCTCCTCCTGCGGCTAATCCACATCTAGAGACTCATCTTTGGGAACCAACAATTCCTCCTCTGCATGCAAGTCTAGCTCCCTCTCAAGCGACAAGCGCATGGATTTCCCCTCATCGAATTTTATATCCCGCCGCATAACAATCATCTTACTATTAGGAAAATACACACGATAATTATGGGGTGTTTCTGTGTACCCCAAAAATATCCCAACTTCAGTAGTCAGTTCCAGCTTCTTCCTGGTGTTCTTGGTCACATGCACATAAACAGATGAGCCAAAAATATTAAAGTGAGAAACAACTGATTTCTTACCAGTGAAAGCTTCTTCAGGTGTACTCAGGCCGAGTACTCTATGAGGAGAACTTTTTTTCACATAAACTGCAGTGTTGCATTCTTCCGCCCAAAAATGCATTGGTAGGCCCTAATCATGCAACATCGCTCGTGCTGCACCCACGATCATTATGCTCTTCCTCTCCGCGACCCCATTTTGCTATGGGTTATGAGGCGCTATGAGTTCTCTTCGAATTCCTTCTTTGCTGCAGGAGTCTTTGAATTCGTTAGAGATGTTTTCTCCACCATTATCACACCTCAGAGCCTTCACTTGCTTCCCCGAATATTTCTCCACCAATGCCTTAAACTCACAGAACTTTGAGAATGTTTGATCCTTCTTTTGCATGAAGAAGATCCAGCATTTACAAGAAAAGTCATCAACAAAAATAACATAATACTTATGTTTTTTTGTTGAAGCAACCGAGAATGGTCCACACACGTCTGTGTGAACTCTCTCTAGGATCACCGAAGCACGGTTCTCCTTTTCATGAAAGGCGGACTTTACATACTTCCCCATAGTGTAACCCTTGCACTGATCTAACTGAGCAAGTGTTCCCATTGGAAGTCCAGTAGATATTTGCTGCATGACTTTCAAGGCTCCATGATGAAGATGGCCCAATCGCCTGTGACATAATTCACCCTCATCTCATCTCACTACTTTTTACGCCTTGCCCATCATGGCATCACATCCATCTACCTCTAGCTTGTAGAGATTATTAACTCGAGTCCCTATCCTCTTGGCTTGAACTGTTGTTTTATGTCGCAGGAAAGATTTTCCATCGCTAAAAAGAACGTCATAGCCTCTATCCTCCAACATTGTGACTAAGACCAAGTTTTTCTTCAGACCTGGAACATGCATAATATATTTCAATTGAAATGGTTTACCTGACTTCCTCTGAAAGGTAATGGTACCAATGCTAGTCACACTATATCGTCCATCATCACCCATCTCTATATGAATTTGGATATCTTTCTCCTCCAAGTCACTGAAAAGCTCCTTATCTCCCGTCATGTGGAAGGAAGCGCCACTATACAAATACCACACCGATCCCAATGCACTTGAAACCATGAATGCGAGTAAGGAGAAGTCGAGTTCAAATTGCGAGGCAAGGGCCTCACCAGCCGTAGCTCCAGCAACCTTCTTGTTCTTCTTCTTCTGCGGACAGTTAGTAGCAAGATGCCCATGTTCGTGACAATGAAAACACTTCAACTTGGACAAATACAGCTTCTTGCCTTTGGACTCAGATTTAGAATGGAATTTCTTCCCCTTCCCCTTCCTTGCCTTGGCAGCCAAAGCACCCAACTCTTCATCATCATGTTTTGATGAAGAGCCATCTCTGGTGTTCCACCTGAACTCCTCCTACACTAGATCCAACCACAGTCGTTCCCAATCCGATAGTTTTTCCCGTCCGTTGACAAAGTCTTCATAACTGTGCCAAATCTTAGGAAGTCCCAAGAGAGCCAAGCTCACCAAATCATCATTAGTAACAATTATTCCCAAACTCCCCAGTTCATCCCGACATTGGAAAAACTTTGTGAGATACTTTGGAATGTTGTCGTCCTTTTCCATCTTGATCTTCCTAAGTTTATCTTTGAGCGCCAATTTCCTATGGTCGCTGCTACTTTTCGAAAGATCCATCAAAGCCTTCCACATAGAATATGGCATGGCTTTCCCATGAAGTCTTGAGAAAATGTGGTCTCATACACCTTCCAACAGAATCCTCCTCGCCTTTGCCACTTTCTTTTTCCATGCATCAAGTAATGCAACATTTGTCGAAGTGGGCTTACGAACATCACTGTCGATGAATTCCTTCAAGCCATTATCTTCGAGCACCACCTCCATCCTTTCCTTCCAGGAAATGTAGTTTGAGCTGCCCTCGATTGCATACTTTAGCCACAAGCCATTGAAAGCCATTTCGATGTTTACAAAACTATAGCACCAAGAAAATATTTCTGCAAATTCGAATTCTTTCCACCAACAAACTCAACTCCTGCTTCAAAATTGCAATCTTCTATGCTCTGATACCATGTACAAATTTTAATAAAAATTATGTATTTCCTAGATTCTCCTGATCTAACAATTATATGCCATTTTTAAATATAGAATCACTTCTACAGAAATCTTGCGTAATTTAAAACACAATCGCCAATTCCAATATCAAGAACAAAGATCAATCACACATAACACATGTTTTTTTACCAGGAAAGCATAAAGCTGAAAACCCCACTATCATATATTATGTATATATCATGAATCGTAAAAAAATCTCATACAAAACTCTAATCCAAGATCTCTCAGTACAATATACAATCGTCTCACACTGTCATACAAAAATTGGAAAATTAATGTGCCAATTTACTGCCTCCAGATAGCCTGCCTCCACTGCGCAATCCCAGCTGATAGAAATCCCTGAATGAATTTAATCATGTTTTCCTTGACTGCGAAATCCTCATAGGAACATCCAATGTGTGTGTGGTTGCATGAGTGCACCCACTAATGTCACAACTGATAGTCAAATTGTCCCTTTCACCTACATCTCAACTGGGTCTCCACTGGATCTGACATGCATGTAATTAACAGTAGTAAATCTTCAGTTGCATGTGAGACCACTGATTTGTGAATTAATTAATAATTAATTCACTGATCTCTCACTATTATATCTTCAGTTACAACTAGCACAACTGAGTTTAACTCACTTAACTGAGTTAAACTACTTTACAACTCACGTAACTACACTTCCAACTCTGTTGCAACTTCGAATCCAGTTACAACTAAATAAACTTGGATGTCCCACCAACCAACCTTTGAACTAGAATTTCCTATAGCTAACTGATTTTCCACTTCAGTTAACTATTTCCAAGTGCTCAGTGAGAATAGATTATTGTTTATTGTCAAGCTATTATTAAGGGATAATAATAGCCGACATGCATCTATAAATAGACATGCGATCTATGAATAGAACTTGCACATACATCTATAAATATACCATCATCTATAAATAGAATTTGCTCATACATCTATAAATAGAAATCATCTATAAATAGAATTTTCTCATGCATCTATAAATAGACCTCCACCTAAAAATAGCCTAAGGCTCCATCCTAATGTAGGTGCATAATTTTCACTAGGATCTTCTTGTTGAATCTCAACAAAGAGCTTCTTCGGAGAGGGAATCTACTTATACATTTAATTCTCGTAGAATATGATTGTAAGCTATCTTCTCAAAGGTGGAAGAAAGTTATTTTATTTCTTGTATAATATGATCTAAACCAATATTTTGGACTATTTCCTTTCCATTGGCTGAGTCTATGACCAAATTCAAATCACCAAAAAAAATGAAGCATCAAAATATTTTTCATCTTAACAACTTCAAGAAGAAGACAAAGCCCAACAAATTCTTCCTTTTTGTCGGATCCTTTGTTAGACGAATATTGACAGTGTAGGAAATGAGTTTCATTAAAATAAAGGAACACTATAATGCCACAACGTGGAAGATGTACTTGGCTTGCTCCATTAAATAACCCCCAAGGAATGTCGTAGTTGAGCTTTGGCATAATTGGTACATGCTATGGAGTGGTTTTCTATTCAATCCTATATTCCTTTAAAAGGGATATAATTTTTTATGCCCACAAATCAAGGGACGTATTCTTATTTTGAATAGAATGGAGTTACAATCTCTCCATAGGTTATCAATCATAATGCGAGGGTTGACCTGAATAGGAATGGATATATTTTTCTAAAAACCATTGTCTTATGTTGCATGCAAGAGAGGTTGGAATCCATTGATCTTTAGATATTAATTTTAACTAAATATATGTGTATACTTGAGTCATGAATGAAAAATTAACAAAGAGGTGAAGTTTTGTTTCTTCTTTTGAATTACATAGTGGATATATGTTGGGACCATGCCTTCCACAAAGGATAGGGACCTTCAAACTGTTCCTCGACCCACTCCTTGTATCCAATATTTGCATTGAAATCACATGTTTTGGGATTTTTTGTCCAACATAATGAATCAAGGATGTTGGACTTGAGAGTTATAAAGTTTTTGGAAATGATATATATGTATTGATCCCAATCCAAGACCTGCTCACCTTGCAGGCCTAATATCTAAGCTAATTTCCAACCAATCCTTGCTTTGAATTGTGTATTTCGCATCAAGGAATTAGATAAATGAAATATATTCGCCATATCATGTTAATAAATCAAATGAGAGGAGATAAACCAAGAAATCATTACCAGTGTCAAACCATGGGTTCATACATATTCGAATTTGTGTTCCATTTCCAACTTTCTACCCAATCCACTTCCCAATATGTGGGAAGGTTGCCACCATGACCTTCCAGATATTTGAACCCTTGGAATATTTGTTTGGAAGTCATATCTAATATACGATGGATAGTTCCATTGAAGTATTAGAAAATTATAGCTTTTGTCTAGATAAATTCACCTTTTATAAGCCTCAACATTTTCCTACCAGTAGGGATGCCAAAGAAACCAACCCAGAATATAAAGAACTATGAATCTTTGAAAGCTTCTTTTCTATCTCCAATAGTTCCTTGTCCATATTTTCTTCATGTGCTTTAGCGCATGTGAAAGAAATCATATTGATGAATTATAGGCTTTCCATGAATTGAGCCATATATGTACAATTCTTCTGTGAAGCCAAGTGGACCCATGATGAGTGAATAAGAGAGAAATAATCCTCCTCTTGAAGCTAGGAGGGACTGAAATGAAACACGAAGGAATTTTAATTACCCCTAGGCCTAACATGGAAGAGGATGGACCAGTGATCAGATATTCCCCCCAATTCAATAGAATATTTAAAAGTGCATCTATAATTCCATAGGCCTTCGGAAATGAGGAAACAATGAATCCTATTTGCAATTTTTTTTGTCATCTATTCAATTTTTTGTCCAAGTTAGTGATAGTTTGACTAACTCGATGTAAATTAAATAGTGATTTGAGAGGAGATCCTAAAATAAAGCACTCCGAGGGTCCAAAAATGGGTTTGGACCCCAAACTTCTCGCAAGAAAGTAGTAAAATTTAAGTCGCCACCAAAAATTTTATAAATATCTACAAAGGTTCTTATTGAGACCAATTCCTCATAGAAAGTTGTATGATCAATATAGGGCCTGTATATCTTAAGAACATATATATCAAAGTCTAGATCCTTAAATTCTAATTTTATAAGAATAGTAGATGGGAAGAGAAAATAAGATATCACTAAAAAATAAGGTATCCAACTAGTAATGAGGTCACCAAGTTTCCATCAGCGTCCAAATGAAAAAAATACAAATCCTTCAAGAAACCCTCTAGGGACTTCCTATCTTTTTTCCCAAAGAAAATCATTTCCTGGATAAGGATGACATTAGGCTTGCAGTTTACAACCAATAATTTGAGGGCTATTTTTTGTGGGTGTCGCCTAAGCCTCTGGTGTTGAAATAGAGAAAAATCATTTAGGTAGGGATGAGGGGGCTCTACCTACTATAAGGGCCCTAGAGATCGAAACGTGTTTCCCCTTCTTGATTTTGATTAAATCATTTTCTTGGGATTTATGTAGTTTGAATTTGTGACTAATCAAATTAAGGATGAAGAAGTTGGGCTCTAGGCCTTCACATTGTGGATGCATATCCTATAACTTGAAATAAGAGCAGACTACATAATATTTTTTATCCTCCATGGAAGGGGTATGGGTAGGGGAGGGGTGCAGGGAGAAAAGGGTGGGGGGGAGGAAGGTGGATGAGAGTTGGGGGGGGGGGGGAAGAATCCAAAGAGGAGACGGATATCAAAGGGAGGGAAGAGATAGGGGGTGAAGATAGGCCACAATGGTACATAGGGGGAGACAGGCGGGGGGGGGGGGCCAAGAAACCATAGCGGAAGAAACTACCAGAACCGGTGCCATAGCATGCCCACACTTTTGATTAGAGAAGAAAAAAATTGTATCATCTTAAGCGTGAGTCTTGGAGGGAGAAGGGCTTGTAGAAGAAGATGAGTCCTTCTTTGCTAAATTTTTTTTCCAAAGAGAAGCTAGAAAGTATGGACCTAGAAGCTAGCAGTCCTCCTGTAAATGAATTACCTTATGGCACTGGAATCATCAAAAGGGGAGCTTCCAATAGTCGATCCTTTTTTTCCATTTGTAGACTTCCACTTCAATCTCCAAATCTGTGAGAAGGCCCTCCTTTAGAATAACTTTTACTTGTATCCACACCCATATGCAGTCCAATTTTATGTCCCAGCCATGTCATAAACTGATAAAAGAGCCAGTTTTGTTTCATGTTTCCATACGGATGTTTATTTCCAAAAGGGAAGGGGCAACCCTGGTAATATAACCCACACTTTGATATGGTCAACTGGCTTCGTGGAACGGTTGAAGTTTCCAAACCAAGTTCAAAGAGAAAGATTAACTTTGCCCAATGAGAAATTACATCCCAAAATATTGTTGTATTTCTCCTTCAACCACAAAATGAAAACCAACCACCCATGTGGAAGGATATGGTAGATAGGAGAGTAGCTAAGAGAATACTTGCAAGTTTCAGAGAGCCAACCTCATAATCCAAAAATCTTGATAGGATTGTTGTTGAAGTGCCCCACTAGGGTTTTACCAGAATAATCCAATATGCGTGAAAGGGGTATACCTTTACTAACAAAAAAACTTCAAAATCCCTGTCGATGTTGTTGCATTTTGTTCTCCACCTTCTTGAGCTTCCAACTAAACCCTAGGCAAAGAGCATAAAAAGGTCAGTGAATAAAGAAAAATGGGAAGAGGGTTTGCATGGATCCTGAGGGATAGAAGTGTGAGGGGGATTGGAGCCAGGAGATGAGTGAGAAGGAAAACCTGAGGTGGAGGAAGCACCAGCCGTAGGGGAGAAGGAAGGAAAAAATTAAAACTTAGTAGCTAGCGTAGAGGGAGGAAAAGAACGAATGGTCATAGAATTATTAGGAAGACAAGTTGGATTAAGGGAGGGACATGAATTATACTTGTGTTGGGAGAAAAAATCGAGGAGGGAGACAAGGTTGGATGTGTATTCCACCTCATCCTCCCCCAATAGTCTATGTTCTAGCACATCAATAAGCAAGGCCTAGTGGGATAAACGAACAGAAAAGAAAAGGGACTAAGAAGAAAGAGTGAAAAGCAAGGGAAGCTTAATAAACAAAGAGAAAGGATAGCGCACAAGCTCATACCTATAGTGAAAACATAAACAGTAGCCTCCAAATTTTGAGGAAAAAACTACAAGCTTTGTGTGCAAAGTTGCAAGGATGCAACGCTACAAAAACATCCTTGTTTTGTTCCCCTTAGTCTTTTTATTTTTAATATAAATATATCAATATTATACTCAAATTTATTATATGTTTTAATTTTTTAAAATATATATATAAAAAAATCATAAATTTATATAACTCGCCATTATACAACAATTGAGTTAAAAAAAAACTACTTTAATTGAACAATTACAAACCATAAACAACTTTGCTGAAAATAACTTGCAACTATAAACTATTACTATTAATTATTTTAATAAAACTTTCTCTAAATTTAGATATCAAGTTTCATTTACTTATATATATTTTCAACAATTGAGTTACTGAAAAAACTACTTTAATTGAACAATTACAAACAACAAACAACTTTTCCGAAAATAACTTGCAACTATAAACTATTACTATTAATTATTTTAATAAAACTTTCTCTAAATTTAGATATTAAGTTTCATTGACTTATATATATTTTCAAACTGTGATTTGTCTCCCAACACAAGTATAATTCATGTCCCTCCCATAAGTGAAAATGTGAAGTTGGGTTAAACTTTTTGGCTTTTTTTGAGAAAAAAACTTTCATTTTTTTCCGTTCTTCAACTTTCTGCAAGCTAAAACAATTTTTCTGTTTAGAATTTCATTTTGCGATAAAAATAAAAATTTTCAGAAATTTTATTAGCTTTCTATTACATATTTTTTGGAATTTTTTTATACACATTTAATATGTCAACTTAGTGTTTCTTTGAGTGTGTGTTTTTTAACAATCAAAGGATTCATAAGAAGTCATTTTAATACGCAATGTTGTATTCTTTGAAACTTTGTGTTTTTTAGAAACAAAATGTGTTACAATAATATAGACAAAGTCTACTTCAGTTTCGTCATATTTACAAAGCCAACAGATGCATATCATAATTACTAGAATTTTTTGAACTGGTCCAATATGAAAAAACTGAATATTTTGAATATGTTTCGCGACGCAAGAAATTTCTTAACATATAAGTTATAAACTAAAAATCTAAAAACTAGCCATTAGAGACGACGAACCAATGTAATGCACCATAATTGTTTCAATTTTTTTTACAATGTATTTTGGAAGATACATAATTATGATTTCACTGAATCATAATGACCTTCAGAAATTGTTTGCACCCATTTTATTACAAAATTAATTAAAATTAGTAACTATTTATGCAATTCCATAAAATTTATATTTCCTAAAAATACATTCAATTATGAAAATGCTTGTCTCGATTTCGACAGTTAATTTAGAATGTTTCATGGAGTTTAATTAGTCCAAAGTTAAAGATATGTATTCAGAGCTTGGCTCTGTGTAATTGCTGACACGTTAGTTCGACCGAACTCTTAAAAAAAGTTCGGCCGAATTGTTTTTTGCACCGATGGTCCGTCCAGTCTAATGACATAAAAGTTTGGCCAATTTTTTTATAAAATTTCGGGTGAACTTTAACCCAATTTTCCGTCGGCCGGAAAATACCATGGAGCCCCTCCAAAAAAACATTTCGTGGCAATATAAATTTCTGCGAAATCATTCATTATTTTTGCATATTTTCGCACATTTGGTCTGATTTTACAAAGGTCTTGGTCTGATTTTGCAAAGAATTGTTTTGGGTTTAAGGACTTTTCTTGGAGGTACATTCAAAGAACATTTTTGCAAAGGATTGTTTTGGGTTTAAGGACTTTTCTTGGAGGTACATTCAAAAGACATTTCTTGGAGGTATGTGATACATTTTTTGGATGTTTTTTGGGCTTCATTTTTTTGAAAGTATGGATTTGGGCTTAATTTTCATTGTTTTTGAAGGTATGGATTTGGGCTTAATTTTGAAAGGACTCTTTTTAGGCTTAATATTCAAAGGACATTTTTTGGACATTTTTTGGAATTATTTTTTAAAGTGATTTTTTTAGAAGTTTTTTTGAAGTATTTTTTAAAGTGGCATTTTTTAAGAAGTTGGAATTAATTTTCAATGGACATTTTTTTGAGGCATTTTTTGAAGTGAAATTTTTTTAGAGTACGTGTTTTGGATTGAAGTAAATCTTTTATAATGATTTTTTAAAATGAGTTTTTGTCTAACTTTTTAAATGAAATTTTTTTGTAGGACTTGGAAGGAAATATTTTGAGTTTTGTTTCATTTTTATAAGACATTTTTTTCTTGGATTTTTTAAAGTAAGTGTTTTGGATTGAAGTATGTATTTTTTGCAAAATTTTTAAAATGAGTTATTTTAAAATTAAATCTTTTGTGTTGTTTTTTTTAATTGAGTTTTTGTCTAAATTTTTGAAGGAAATTTTTTGAACTTCATACTCTATTATCATGGGAAATCGAAGGAATTGTACGAGAAAATATGATCGAAAAAGAGACCCTGAGGAACGTAGAGAAGAGACAAGACAATCTCACAAAATAAATATAGAAGCACTCTCAAATATTGAAGGGGAAAATCAACCTCAACTAGAAGTTGAAGCAGGTATGTAAATGTAAATATTATGAGTTTGATATATTTAAAATTTTCATAGTGTAAAATGTGAAGCTTAATTTTTATTTGATGAACTAATTTGAAAAATATTTTTCAATGTAAACAGAGAGAGATATTCCTCAAAACATTGATGATGAGATACAAAATTTTGAAAGAGAAAGTGAAAAAGATATTGAACCAATGATTGAAGATGGTGAAAATGTTGAAAGAAATTCAAGTGAAGAAATTGAATCACAAGGTATGTACACACACACACACACATATATATATATATATATATATGTTGAACACATGCACGTATTATTGAAATTATACATATATTTATTTATTTATTTATTGAATATGTAAACTTATTATGTACTATTTATTCGAATATGTATAGATGAAATCAATGTCGATGATGAGATGTTAAAAAATGTTGACACTCACACATATGGAGATAAAAGAGCTGACCATTATATACAATATCGTGTTAACCACATTTTTTATACGTACTTCATAAAGGAAAATGTGACAGTTCAAGCCCAAATGTTGAAATGTCTCCTATCATTAAGGAAATTAAAAGAATCTACGACTTTATTGGGTATTTGAAAATCAACCAAAGATTAAAAAAAAATTGAAGGAAAATGTGGTACAAAACATAAATAGTACTATAAATTCATTTAGAAGATCTAGAAAGAAAAATGTTTCAGTTGTACGTAGAGCAATACATATGGTAGTGGTTTCATCAAGTACTAAAGAGAATCACTTGGTAAAATCTATGGCACAAGCATTAGGAACCTCACAAAAAACTTTGCACAAACATCGGAAATTTCGGTTGCAAATAGATGTAAATGATGAACTCGCTTGTTGGAGAGCTATTTGTAGGCAACCATACAAAGATAGACTTAGAGAAAATGTTAAAAAAATAATATATGAATATTGGAAGAACAATTCGCATGTTTCGCCAACTGCAAAACATGTGATGCGAAGAAGAATAGCACGAAATCAGTACGAACAACATGAAAAAAATTTCTTGTAAACCACTCCGATAGAGTTTTTCAACAAGTTAAAAAAAGAGAATCGTGAAATTCATGTGTCAATCAGTGCTTTTGTTCAACAAAAACCATCGTATGTAAAACCTATCACTATATGCGACACTTGTTGTTGTCGTTATCATGTGGAATTTGAGTTATATTATGACACATTCCTTAATTTTGGGAGAACATTTTGGAAGGATTCACTTCCTCCTTCCACTATCCGTGATTTCATATCTCAAATTCTATGTGAAAGACAAAGCGATGAACTATTTTACAAAAAGAAATGTGTTGGTGGTAAAAAATGCGATGATTGTGGAAATTTGAGTAAATTTCAAAACAAATATCGTATTGATATAAATGATCAATCATTGTCCAACATGAAAGTGAAATGGAAGAGATATGAATATATCCATACATCGATTCAAGGTGCAAATAGTGCTAAAAGAATTGAATTACGAGAAGAAGAAATTTTTGTGATAGAATTTTTGAGAAAGTTTGAGGCAAGATTTTATAAATACACCAAACATTCCCATAGAGCTTGATGGCAAGACTTGCAATTAAAAAAATCTCGTGAGGTTTTTCCACCAGGGACCATTTTTTCAGTAATTGATTTTGCAGAAAACTACACATTTGTTCCACAAAAAGAAATTCAGAGTGAATACTATCATTCTGACCAAGTCTCCATGCTCGTCCATATTCTATATAGACATGATGAACAAAATGTCGATCATATAGAAAGCACGAGTGAAAATCGACATATCATTAAATAATATCACTTTTATATCAGTGATGATCGTACACATGATACATGTTTTGTACAACATTGTTTTGGAAAAATTTATGATTCATTGAAAAATCGTGGAATAACATTCAATGAACATTGGATATGGTCAGACGAATGCGCAGGTCAATTCAAATTTGCACGATCATTCTTTTGGTTGTGTTGTCTTCATAAGAAAACCTGCATTAAACATTGTTGGAATTTCTTTGAGACTGGCCATGGAAAAGGAGAACATGACGGTGCAGGGGCATGCATAAAATGAGCACTTCGAAGATATCAAATGAACCCCTCTGCAAGCCAACTTGTGGACGCGAAAGAAGTTGTTCAATGGTGCATCGCTGCTCTAAGCCATGAGACTAACCGATCAAGGGAAGTGCGAAGGTACATTCAATTTAATTTTTATTAGATATCTAATTTTAAACAATGTACATTTATCACAATTTGATTATCTTTGATTGTATTTTGATATCATATTTACATTCTTCTTTGAATTTTCCATATAAAGGTTTTTTTGGCATATTGGGATCGAAGAAGTAGATAGATCAATTGGAAATGATGTTGAAACAATAAAAGGGACTCGAAAATTGCATTCAATTAAAACAAAGTTGTCCATAAATGTGTTTGCATTGGATAAAAGAAAATATTCTTGTTTTTGTCATGTTTGCATAGACAACACAGAATCCAATGACGTTTGTGAAAACAAAATGTATGTAAAAGATTGGAAACATACAGAGCTAAATACAAAGGGAAAAATGTCCATTGCAATGTTTGAAGAAATGAAATCAGAGGAGACTACAATATCATCTGATGGTGATCGAGTTTCTGATCTTGTTAGAGAAGGTAACATTTGAATTGCTTTCAAATGATAAAGATCTAGAAATAAATTTAAATACATAAGTTTGTTAAGTTTGTTTTATTGTGCAGGAGATGTTTTTGCTGTAATTGCACTTACTGGCAACGATCAAAATGTAAAGTATTATTTGATTCGTCGCACTGAACGAAAAATGAAGTTATTATAAAACTATAATGATCACGGGTTTCCATATGAAAGAGGATCTATTATACTGAAAGGTTATGTTTTCAGACAAACTAATCAATGTGGGGATTTTGTTTACTTTGAAGACTATGAACCTGATGTCATAAGTTGTTAATATAGTCACTTGGTGTGTGCAACACGCATAAAGTTGATAGAGGTTCAATCAAAGAAAAAAACAAAATTAAGAAATGGATAATGTCAAAATCCGATCATGAACGAATCATTGAAGATGGCATTCCATTGGAATTTTTTTTTATTGAATTGCCCAACAATTTCTTCTCTTTGGATTATGTTTTATAACTTCCAGAACGCAACTAAAGATTGAGCTGCCTTGTTATGTTATCTATGCAAGTGTTTGCACGTGTACAAATTGTTTTGGTACATGCACACTAGTATCAACTGAAAGTAGCTTTTCTATACATGCATTGATGAAAAACGTTGCATGTATTGGATATATATTTCTAGAATGAAATTAACTGTTCAAGTAGTTTTACTATGTGCATTGATGAAAAATGTTTCACGTACTGAATATATATGTTCTAGAATGCAATTAACTGAAAGTAGTTTTTCTATGTGCATTGATGAAAAATTTTGCACGTACTGGATATATACACGGACTGAATGTGACCAGTTTTTTCTCGTGGGTTTTTTTTGGTAAAAAGTATCCAAAATGTAAATAATTCATCCAAAATATAGTTTTGTACGAAGATTCCTTTCAGACAAGAGACTCGGAGCACTTCTCCAACTTTTGGTGGGATTTGACCCACAACTCTATTCCTGATAGAAAATCTAGTACAAAATTTGTCTGTCCAATGGTCGGATATGTTCTAGGCAATTAACTTAAAGTAGCTTTTCTATGTGCATTGATGAAAAATGTTGCACGTATTGGATATATATATATGTTCTAGAATGCAATTAATTGTTCAAGTAGTTTTCCCATGTGCATTGATGAAAAATGTTTCACGTACTGAATATATATGTTCTAGAATGCAATTAACTGAAAGTAGCTAAATTCTATAGCCATTGATGAAAAGTAGCTTAATTCTATTGACATTAATGAAAAATGTTGAAGTACTGGATATATATGTTCTAGAAAGCAATTAACTATTCAAATAGCTTTTCTATGTGCATTGATGAAAAATGTTGCACGTACTGGATATATATGTTCTAGAATGGAATTAACTGAAAGTAGCTTTTCTATACATGTGCATTGATGAAAAATACTGGATATATATACATTATAGATTGCATTTTTTAAATTTTATGATTGTTTTCAATACATCTAACAAGACCTATAATCTTATGATTGTTTTATATATATATATATATATATATATATATATATATATATATATATACGCATCAATATGTATTGTACTTCACAACATTACTTCACATGCCAAATGTAGTTCAAAAGCAAAACATTAATTTGTAGATCACAACATTACTAGTAGTTCAACCATCCAAAACTTAAGTTTTAAAAACATTATATATCACATTCACATGTACCAAATGTAGTTCACATAAAATATGTCCAAAATTTGTAGATCTCACAAGTATCAAGTATCAAGTTATATATATGACTACATCTAGATAATATATAAAAAAAGTAAAATTAAGACTAGAAATCTCAATCAAATCTAGAAATAATCCATCAAATATAGATGGATGTAGTGTCTTTCCTAGAAAAGTCTCAATCTCCGAGCTATCCTGCGAAGCATGGGGAACCTGTACACAATGCATGTACAAAAATTAAAATTTAATGTTTTAAAATTGAGTGAGAATATATACAACTTCATGTAAAAAACAAAATATAAAAAAACAAAAATCATGCAATATCTCATGAGGTTCCCTCTCCATTTGTTGCTCGTCAGTTACAACTTCCCCCATGGGAACATCTCCAACAGTAAACTGTACAATATACATGTACAATTATATATATATATATAATTCAAATGAAAATGCATATATATAAACTTATTTTCAATAATATTAAAAAAAAAAAATTAGACAACTAGTTCAAATGGTTGAAATGTTGTGGATGTTCCTATCTCCATCGATAGAGTCCGTGGAGAAAAGAAATCCTCTATAGAAACCTAAAATTAAAAAATTTAATTTAAGTATAAAATAACTCAAGATCAAGATCTCAATTTATAATAAAACTTTTAAACTTCAATTTATAAATTATAAATTAAAAACATATATATTTAAAAGTGAAAAAATGAATACTTTTGCAGGTGGATTTGGCACATCTCCTAAGAGAGGCTCCAAAAAAAGTCTCCAAAAACCTGAAATTCAAAAAATTTAAAATAACTCAAGATATAGATATTTCTCATTTTTTAATGGAACTTTTTGAAGTGGAATATATAACTTAAAAACATAAATTTTAAAAGTGAAAAATTGTCCATACTTGTTGTGAACATGGCACATCTCCTAAGGAAGTAGAAGGTACATCTCCCAAGGAAGAAGAAGGTATCATCATACCAAAAACATCAGACAGAATCGGAATCTATTAAAACATTTTATTATATATACATCAAAATGTACATGTGTGCACAATTATTTATTTTAAAAATATCAAGTTTAAAAAACACTAACATTTGCCAACATATCTTGATGGTGAGACCCATCTTGATTGTTTGAACCCGAGGCTCCGAACGTGATATTAAAATTTTCTTCATTCATCAAGCATGACAATTGGAAATGGTGTTAACATATAATAATACATTTTTGTTAGATTAATGTACATACAAATAAATGTATGTATATATATGTATTTATTACAAATTGTATGTATCTGTTAAAATAATTGAATCCTAACCATTAACACATACCATTCCAATGCCATCTTCCTCATGAACAATTAGGTCATGCCAACCCTTGCGACAATTCTTTGCATATGTGTTCAGATCTTCACACTCATGTTGTCAATCTCTTAATCTATATAATACACAAAATTGGCGCGTGCATTCTCACGTGCTCTTTGTCGATTTATAAAAACATCGACTCCACCCAATCTACTGTGAACATTGTCGATGATGTCATCCCTTGCTTCTTGACTAATCTGAGAAGTGGCTTCCATCTCTGACCGCAAAGTTTTGACACGAACATGTCAACTAACCAATGGTGGCTCAGGACGAGGCAACTCAGCATCACGCCTAGCGCCCCTATGGTCACACAATTGACCTTTCCCAGGACCAAAAAATTCAGAGAGAAGGTCATTGTAATTGGGTTTCATTTCCAAAAAGAATTTTGCATAAAATAATTTTGCAAAATAAAGTGGAACCTTGTCGTTCCATGGGAGTCTTCCATAAGTCGCAAGGTGTCTATCATACAAATAGTGAACTATATCAAGGTGCTTGAAATATTTCACCTTCAGAATCTTTCTTTTTGGCCCTTCATTGAAATTAAACATAGACATTGCGGTTGTTGTTGTAACTCTTTCCTTAACAACCTCCCATTTATTGGGTCCCATCACTGTTTCCTTTCTTTTTCTCATGACATCCACAAAAGTATCTGTGGCTAGCCCAAGCTTTTGGTACACATCTACTACTTGGCCTGCATAATGTGTAACTATTTCCAAGTTTTGTCTACTCTTAGCAAGTAGAGTGAAAGACACAAGACCTCTCTGCAATTTTGCATGAAGTTGTTGACACCTTTCTAAGGTGCATTGTTGCATGTTTCTTTCCGACGGTATATCGGAAATGTCGGCCGGATATGTCGTGGTGGATGGAAAACCTTCTTCTTGAATGAAGCGTTCTTCCCTACGTCTATTTCGACCAAAATTTGGAGCATTTTCAGCCTCTGCATCAATATATAAAATTTTGTATATTAGAAAAAACACATGTAAACAAATTTGTACAAATTGAATGAAAAAAATATTCAAATTGATGGCAACCTCGATGTGGTTGGCTAGCATCTTTCCCACCCTGAAACTATTGAGAACTAGAACGACCCTGCTGAGAACCAACATGACCATCCGTTGATTGGCCTCCGGGGGAATAAATATCACCACCTTCACGCAACCTGCTAGCACTTATTGATGGCCCTCTAAGGGGATTTGAACCACCACCAACCTCTCGAGACGAGAGAGAAGCTTCATAAACAAATACGAATTTATAATCAATTGAAAAATACATTCATACATATAAATACACGTACATATTCATTGATTAAATTGCGTGAACCATACCATGACTGGGTGAACCATGGGCATGCTCCATGGATGGAGTAGAGACCCTTCTCCTCTTAGCTCCTAAAAAATAAAAAATGAAACTTATTAACAACTAATTTAACTCACAAAGTTGATAAAAAATCAATTCCATATGTACACACATGTATGGAGATTTAAGATTATATTTAAATACCATGAACATCGCTCGATCCCTGATCCCCCCCTCTCATAGAGATATGGGATTCTATTGATCTTCGTCGTTCATCCTCCATGATATATATATATCTACAGTGGACATTTACAATTATTTTTGTAAATAACTAATTTAAAATAAATTTCAGAAAATAAATGTAATTTAGTGTACAAAAATTATGTAAAACACAACTTTAAAAACACTAATTGATGTGTGAAACTCAATTTAAGCAAAAAAAATTATAAAAATGATAAGTTCACCAAATTGTGCTTTACATGGTGGGAGCACACTTGGTATAAAATTGAAAAAAACACATTGTCATTAAAAAAGAAGTGAAACTCCATTTAAACAAAAATTTGTTGAAGTCCCCGCATTTTAATTTTATAAAAATGTGAAGTTCACCACTTGTTGCAAATGTGAAGTTCACCAAGTTGCGCTTTACATGGTGTGGTGGGAGCACACTTGGTATATAATTGAAAAAAACACATGGTCATTAAAAAAGACGCATTTATAAGTACAAAACACACACATATCCAAGATATGTTATAATGTCCATCAATAAATTTTGAAGGACAACATCTCAACACTAATTCATCTTTGAGAGATGAATTTTGAATTTTTGAAGAAGAGCATCTCAAAACTAATTCATCTTTGAGAGATGAATCTTGAATTTTTGAAGAAGAGCGTCTCAAAACTAATTCATCTTTGAGAGATGAGTCTTGCATTGGCATTTCCCCGTATAATTCTAATTCATATATTAATTCATCTTTGATATATGAATCCTGAATTGGCATTTCCCCACGCAATAGATCAGCAGAAATCTTATTCATATTTGTGCAATGTCTTATATTAAAAAATTGAAATTGGCTAACAATATTATTTGCTATTCCATGCAGTTCTTTTAGCCTCTCCTTCTTAACTTGGTACATGCCATTCATCTGGTTGCACACAAGTTCAGAATTGGTGAAAACTACAATTCCATTTGATCCATACTCCATAGTTGTTCCAAAGCCTTCTATCAATCCAATATAATATGCCTCATTGTTTGTTTTTCTTCTTGGTATATTCATTTTCCTTTGGACGACTTTGCTAGTCGCAATATTGGAAAGCACATATGTAATCACTACTTTCCCTGGATTGGGATAGTAAGAAACTTCTATGCATAATTTCCATTTTTCTACCATATTTAATGGTTTTCTTATCCCTGAAAAAAACAAATTCAATAAAAATATATATTAAATTGACATTTATTGCAAATGCATGGGAGAAATGACACATGATCATGAGATAAATGACATGTGCATGGTTTATCTTAAAGTTTGACTTAAAAATTTTATGGTAGAATTCACATCTAGAATTAATGGGAGGAAGCCTTTAGTTTGTGGGAGAAATAAATTTTATGTGCATACTAAAACAACTAGTTATGTCAAAAGTCACACCTTTATGAGTTTGTGGGAGAAATGAAATAGAAATGACACATGCCTTAAATTTTGCCTAAAATTTTATGAGAGAAGGGAGAAATGACACAAGTACAAGGTTTGCCTTAGAGTGGTAGTGGTTTATGGATATGAAAACGAAAAACTTCTATTTAGATTTGTTATAGAGGTTGACTGTAGGGGAATTTACTAGATGTGTCACCTTTGAGAAAATATGAGATACAGAGGTTACCTGGCCCTTTACAGACTCTGCCTTTAGAACTTGTAGAAGTTAACACTCAAAAAACAGACTAAAATCCTATGGAAGTTCAAAATTCTATGAGAATTCAACCACTTTAGGTTCAATTTTTAGGCCTGAAAGCTTGAGAGAAATGACATTTACATGCTTTGCAAAATTATTTTATGCACTTAAAAAAACATGCTTTAAATTTAATGGGAGAAAGCCAACATGACATGTACATGCTTTAAAAAATTTGCCTAAGAATTTATGGGAGAAATGAGACATGTACACAGTTTTCCTTAAAGTGGTTGAGGTTTATGGATATTAAAATGAAGAACTTATATTTAGATCTGTTACAGAGATTGACTGTAGGGGCATTTACTAGATATGTCACCTTTGAGAAAATATGAGATCCAGAGGCTACCTGGCCCTTTAAAGACTCTACCTTTAGAACTTGTAGAAGTTAACACTCAACCGACAGACTAAAATCCTATGGAAGTTCAAAATTCTATGAGAGTTCAGCCACTTTAGGTTTAATTTTTAGGCCTTAAAGTTTGAGAGAAATGACATTTACTGCTTTGAAAAATTATTTTATGCACTTACAAAAAACATGCTTTAAAGTTAATGGGAGAAATCCAACATGACATGTACATGCTTTAAAAACTTTGCCTAAGAATTTATGGGAGAAATGACACATGTACATAATTTGCCGTAAAGTGGTTGAGGTTTATGGATATTAAAATGAAGAACTTCTATTTAGATCTGTTACAGAGATTGACTGTAGGGGCATTTACTGGATATGCCACCTTTGAGAAAAGATGAGATCTAGAGGCTACCTGGCCCTTTAAAGACTCCACCTTTAGAACTTGTAGAAGTTAAAACTCAACATATAGACTAAAATCCTATGGAAGTTCAAAATTATATGAGAGTTCAACCACTTTAGGTTCAATTTTTAGGCCTTAAAGCTTGAGAGAAATGACATTTACATGCTTTGCGAAATTATTTTATGCACTTACAAAAAACATGCTTTAAAGTTAATGGGAGAAATCCAAAATGACATGTACATGCTTTAAAAACTTTGCCTAAGAATTAATGGGAGAAATGACACATGTACATAGTTTGCCTTAAAGTGGTTGAGGTTTATGGATATTAAAATGAATAACTTCTATTTAGATATATTACAGAGATTGACTGTAGGGGAATTTACTATATATGTCACCTTTGAGAAAAGACGAGATCCAGAGGCTACCTGGCCCTTTACAAACTCTACCTTTAGAACTTGTAGAAGTTAACACTCAACAGATAGACTAAAATCCTATGGAAGTTCAAAATTCTATGAGAGTTCAGCCACTTTAGGTTCAATTTTTAGGCCTTAAAGCTTGAGAGAAATGACATTTACATGCTTTGCAAAATTATTTTATGCATTTACAAAAAACATGCTTTAAAATTAATGGGAGAAAGCCAACATGACATGTATGCTTTAAAAACTTTGCCTAAGAATTTATGGGAGAAATGACACATGTACACAATTTTCCTTAAAGTGGTTGTGTTTTATGGATATTAAAATGAAGAACTTCTATTTAGATCTATTCCAGAGATTGACTGTAGGGGCATTTACTAGATATGTCACCTTTCATAAAAGATGAGATCCAGAGGCTACCTGGCCCTTTACAGACTTTGCCTATATAACTTGTAAAAGTTAACACTACCTATCCTAATTATACCCTATGAAGGGTGTAGAGGACCCGTGGAATCTCTCACACTTCTTTACGTAGACATAAGGGTGTATAAGAATGCATGTGTTTTACATTGAATATTTTTCATTTTAAATTAAGAATCTATTTGAAGCAATTACCTATATAAGGTTAAAACCTATGTTTTGTATCAATTTATCACTTTTGGTTTCAATGGGAAACTTTTATGGCTAATGTGTTTTCTCTCGAAATGTGATACACCCCATTAAAATGGGAGATATATCGAAATGATTCTTATGGTGTAATAAAATAGTTTCAAGTAGTTTAAAAATATAGATGCATAAATTCAATGAACATAGTTTTGAGATATAAAAGTCCAAAATGGAATAGTTGTTTGTGAACAAATATCAGTGTATCACTATGGATATATCTGCTTCATTAAAAGGGATTTTTCTATAAGGATGTCCACTAAGTTGGAAAGAAGGGAAAATATCACAATTATATGTTAATGTGCATGTGTTTTACATTGAATATTTTTCAATTTATTAAAAATCTATTTGAAACAATTAACTATATAAGGTTAAAACCTATGTTTTGTATCAAATCACTTTTGGTTTCAATGGGAAACTTATTTGGCTAATGTGTTTTTCTCGAAATGTGATACACCCCATCAAAATGGGAGATATATCGAAATGATTCCTATGATGTAATAAATTAGTTTCAAATAGTTTAAAGATATAGATGTATAAAATCAATGAGCATAGTTTTTAGATATAAAAGTCCAAAATGGAATAGTTGTTTGTGACCAAATATCAGTGGATCACTATGGATATATCTGCTTCATTAAAAGGATTTTTTCTAGAAGGATATCCACTAAGTTGGAAAGAAGGGAAAATATCACAATTATATGTTAATGCATGTGTTTTACATTGAAAATTTTTCATTTTATTAAGAATATATTTGAAACAATTAACTATATAAGGTTAAAAACTATGTTTTGTATCAAATCACTTTTTGTTTCAATGGGAAATTTTTATGGCTAATGTGTTTTTCTCGAAATGTGATAGACCCCATTAAAATGGAAGATATATCGAAATAATTTCTATGGTGTAGTAAAATAGTTGAGTAGTTTAAAGATATAGATGTATAAATTCAATGAGCATAGTTTTCAAATATATAAGTCCAAAATTGAATAGTTGTTGGTGAACAAATATCAGTGGATCACTATGGATATATCTGCTTCATTAAAAGGGATTTTTCTAGAATGATGGACTAAGTTGGAATGAAGGGAAAATATCACAATTATACTTTAATGTGCATGTGTTTTACATTGAATAATTTTCATTTTATTAAGAATCTATTTGAAATAATTAACTATATAAGGTTAAAACTTATATTTTGTATCAAATTACTTTTTGTTTCAATGGAAAAATTTTATGGCTAATGTGTTTTTCTCGAAATGTGATAGACCCCAATAAAATGGGAGATATATCAAAATGATTCATATGGTGTAATAAAATAGTTTCAAGTAGTTTAAAGATATAGATGCATAAATTCAATGAACATATTTTTGAGATATATAAGTCCAAAATGGAATAGTTGTTGGTGAACAAATATCAGTGGATCACTATGGATATATCTGCTTCATTAAAAGGGATTTTTCTAGAAGGATGGAATAAGTTGGAAAGAAGGGAAAATATCACAATTATATGTTAATGCATGTGTTTTACATTGAATATAAAAGGTTTTTTCTCTCTCTCATTGTTTGAGTCCTGATCTTATAAATCCACTAAATCCATCCCTATTACTTTTCATGCAAACCACATTCCCAAACCCACCCATCTATGTACCTAAGAGCCAAGCCAAGTGTAAAAAGGGCTTATTTCATATTCTACTTTAACACATATGTGATTAATTATCGTCAGAATTTATATGGTAGAAATACATATAAAGAGTAATCCTTAGTATAGATCTATTTTGACTTTAAGGAATAAAGGGAAGTTTTTTAGAAAGTTATCTTAGGAGGTAGAACTAAACTGTCTATAACCCACAAAAGAAACCATGGTCCGTTAGCATCACATGCAAACATAAGTTACTCCCATGTTTGAAACACCACCTTACATCATCATAAGGGTTGGAAACCACTAAGCAACCCATACTAAGTTCCCTAGAAGGGATGACTATCATATTTAATGATTGGGTTTATCTCCAAGGTCAAAAGGAAAATCAAAGTTAGGAAAGGGAATTAGAATATAAATTAAGGTAAGACCATGACCTTTTACCCAATATTGAACAAAGGTGAGCAACCATAGATATCATGAAGGAAGTTCAAGAAATATTAGGATAAGAAATATTTTTTTTTTTGCAGAGGCTTAAATTCTGATATGATAAGAAATATTATCTTTTTTTGCAGATGCTTAAATTCATGAAAAGATCATGAAAAGGTGGAATATTTATTCTGTGCAAAACATTCGAAGATTATGACAACCACTCTGTCTTTTCTAGGGAGGATCAACTCATGAAATTATGATATGATAAGAAATATTATCTTTTTTGAAGGAAGTTATGATATGATAAGAAATATTATATTTTTTGCAGAGGCTTAAATTCATGAAAAGATTATGAAAAGGTGGAATATTTATTCTGTGCAAAACAGTCAGAGATCATGACAGCCACTCTGTCTTTTCTAGGGATGATCAACTCATGAAATTCTGATATGATAAGAAATATTATCTTTTTTGTAGAGGCTTCAATTTATGAAAAGATCATGAAAAGGTGGAATATTTATTCTGTGCAAAACACTCGGAGATCATGACAGCGACTCTGTCTTTTCTAGGGATGATCAACTCATGCAACCACTCTGTCTTTTCTAGGGATGATCAACTCATGAAATTCTGATATGATAAGAAATATTATCTTTTTTGAAGGAAGTTCTGATATGATAAGAAATATTATCTCTTTTACAGAGGCTTAAATTCATGAAAATATCATGAAAAGGTGGCATATTTATTCTGTGCAAAACAATTGGATATCATGACATCCACTCTGTCTTTTCTAGGCTAACTGACTGAATGGGTCATGGTTGGGAAAATGCATATCTAGATAAAGGCGAATTGAATGCGAACAGAATATGGAGAATAGAAAGGGACAAACAA